>NW_024121632.1:881902-936096 GCF_016745375.1 Pimephales promelas
AGGCAAACATGGCCTTGTCCATTCTGTAGGATTCAATTCGATGGAGAGATTCAGGCTCCGATTGATCACACTCATTTATTTATTTATTTAAAGATCCCCTGACATGGGATTATTTTATTATTTGATAATGTTTCCTGGGTTGCTCTTATAATGTTAGTATGTTTTTTAGATTAAAAATAGTCATAATTTAGTAATAAAAGGCATCTTTCCTAGCCCGATTTTAGCCTCTGATTTGAATGCTCTTTTTGAAAGGGGCGTGTCTGCTGTGGGAATCAGAGTAACCGCCCACTGCTGTGATTGGCTGACATGCTTGCATATGAAATACCTACATATTACATGTGAAACTCTCTTGAATACTTTTACTACAGCTATTATACGTTTTTACTATTACAGCTATTGAGATTACCGAAATCATGAGAAGTTTTTGAAGTAGTTAGTTTCCCATCACATAAAATGTTGCTGTGATGAGCATTGAGCAAGCAGAGGACAGTCTGTTGATCACAAGAATGAAAATCTTATTGTAACGCAGTTTCTGCACTCTCTCTAATGCTTTCTCCAATGCAAACACGATGATGTACATACAGTAAGAGCTTTGTTGTGCAGTGTGCGTCATTGATTTCATAAAGGGTTGTCTAGATAAACTCACGCTGTGTGGAAAGATTGTTCTTTGATCACTCTCTGTATAATTTGATCACAATTTAAATAAGATTATTTTCATCCTATTTAAAGAAATGATGTGAAGTGATATTTTAGTCTCTGGTGTCACAGATGTTGATCGAGGCCAGTTCTGTATTGGCCCAAGTTGAGGACACAGTTGTCGGTGGGGAAGTTGTGTCGGCGCATTTCCAGAGAAAATAAAATTAACTCCTTGTTTCTTCAGAGGCTCGGATGAAGGAACTAAAAAATATATCCGAACACTGATCAACTGCCATGCTTCGCTTGTTTGCAAGACATGATATCTCTCGAGGAAAACTAAAATCGCGCCTGCGTGTTCGTACTTCCTGTTCCTAGCTCGTTTTCTCATGGGCGGGCCAAATTCTCCGGGCAGGCAAAGCAGAGAAAGGGGAGGTTACCTTTCCTCATTATGACGTAATATAGGGGAGATTCAAGATCAGTCCGTCTGAGCTGCAGAGAAGAGAAAAATACCCAAAGCTCGGTTTGAAAATTTCGGTTTGAAGAACACCGATTGAAAATTCTAGACACGAGGGGACCAAATACAGGCTAGGGGAACTAATATTAATGTTAAAAAAACTCAGAAAGTGAAAATTTCATGTCAGGGGACCTTTAATATTTTACATGTACATTTTATTTTTGTCATAGCTTTTGCCTTTTGATGCAATGTCTTTTTCCCATATATATGTCTACTAATATATTATTTATATGTGTGTGTGTGTATATTTTAGGGCTGTGCAAAAATTAATTGCGATTAATCGCATCCAAAATAAAAGTCTGTTTGTTTACATAATATATTTGTGTATGCTGTATATAATTATTTTGTATATATAAATACCTATGCATGCATGTATATATTTAAGAATTATTTGCGCTTAAATTCTGTATATATATATATATATATATATATATATATATAAATACATAATCTATATTATATAAATATAAATATTTTATATATGAATAACACATTTTCTTAAATATATACATGCATGTGTTTTGTATTTATATATAGAATATAATTATATACAGCACACACACAAATATATTATGTAAACACAGACTTTTATTTTGGATGCGATTAATCGCAATTAATTTTTGCACAGCCCTAGTATATTTTCATATATATTTTCATTTTCATAGTTATTTTATGAAAACGCTACGCATATACATTTTTTCCCCTTTTATATTTTATATATCTGCTAATACATGCTTCATGTGAGAATATTTATAATATAAATATACATTTTATATAATTTTTTATTAATAATTTAATGACAAAGTTAATGTGTAGCACCATGCAAGGCAAATCAGATGCCATCAATCCCTGAAAAGCCCACTCCTTTTAATATTGTCCACAGTCATTCTGAAGAAGTTTCTGTGTTAGGATGTGGTAGGTCTGCTATCATTGTGGGTGGTTTCCTGGGACGGCTGAAATGAAAGGCCTAGCTGCTCTTTGTGTACCTTCCCAGGGTTCGCTTTGTTTTCTTAACTTTTGACCCCACAGTTCCATCTGTAACCTCACACTTCTGACTTGTCGAAGGACAATGCCTGCCTGAGTTTCCTCAATAGGTCTGCGCCCACAACTCAAAACGCAACAAGGCCTGATTGTAGTCGGCTTGTATCAAAAAGACAGATAAAGAAACCCTAAAGTCCACAGAATCAATCTAATCAATCATTGTCGATTTAACGCCCGGGTCCAAAAAGAAAACCTAAAGCCTGTATTTCCTTGACGTCATTATTCAGCTGTTTGCATTGGACTTCATTGACTTCAAGCTATGAGAACATTGAAGTTGTAGATCTACAGTAAATAAATGCTGAGAGGTAAATTAAGTTTAGAAATGTATGGAATAATTGTCATCCTATGACTCGCACTTAATTTAAACATCTTATACAGCCTTAAATTGCCTTTATTCTTTGGGACAAAATGAAGGAAAGAATAACAGAATAATAACTGTTTCATTATTTGTGGGTCCTTTTATTGCCTAGCCTTCTAAATATTATGGTTACATTTCATCATAATGACTTGGATTGATTGCTTCCCGAGCTTAGGTACAGTGTTTTTGTTAGTTGCACAGACCATAGCCGTCTCTGCTGTGAAGCGGCTTCCCAGAGTCCCTGTTTATCCTTAAGTTCCTGTTTTAGATTAGCTGAGCTGACGCAGGATAACCTTGTCTGAGTAGAGAGAAGTTTGTGTGTGTGTGTGTGTTTGTTTGGCAGGGAGATACTGACAGCATGACAGCACAGCATGGTGTCACTCTCTCACCACGGACCTTCGGAATTTCAATTTGGTGCTAATGGGTCTTATAATGAAGCGATCGTATATCTGCATGAACCAACTGCACACACGCTTATGTTAATTAAAACAAACATCTAAAAAAAAAAATTTTTGATATGGAGTTGGACAGTTTTATATATATATATATTTGTATATGTATATATATGTATGTGTGTATATATATATGTGTATGTGTTTGTATATATATGTATGTATATATATATATATATATATATATGTGTGTGTGTGTGTGTATATATATATATATATATATATATATATATATATATGTGTGTGTGTGTGGTGTTGTTTGTGTGTGGTTGTGTGTATATATGTGTGATGTATGTATATATTTATATATATATATATATATATATATATATATATAAAATAATAAATTTATAAATACATTTTAAAAAATACAAAAAAATATATGTATATATGTCCGTGTGTGTGTGTATATATATGTGTGTGTGTGTGTGTGTGTGTGTGTGTGTGTGTATATATACATGTATGTATTATATATATAATATATATATATTAATTATTATTTTATTTTTTTTTTTTATTTAGAAATATTTAACATTTTAATAAAGAAGCGTTGTGGCTTCCCCAGTGGCTGCAGTTTCTATTAAAATGTTTCTATTTGTTTCTATTTTGTGCCAGTATCTCCGGAAGAGATGATTTTGTTCTCTTAAACACATATTCACTGAAACATTGCAAACGAAAGTATGTTTAAATCACTGGTTCAACGCAGTGTCAGTTTCATTCAGCAAGTAGAGGCAGACTTCAGCATCTGATGTTCAGAAGCCTGATTGACTGATGCTTTCGACTCTCGGCTGTGTGCTTTATTGCTAACCAAACTGAAGGACACATGAAAGCTGGTGGTTCTGCTTGTGACTGACTGCTGCTTATTGATGGACTAGTGATGTTCATTATGTTGTCTGTCTCTTGTTCTCTTCAATGACACTGGGAAGTTTCATCATACTTCCTCAATGCCACTCTTGACAAAAGAATCTTTGCTTTAGAACGTGGCACCAGACTGAAAAGCTGTCTTTGTCTGCTGAGCCTTTTCTAGCACGTCACATGCTGCTGGTTACCGCAGAAATCATCTTTGAATACAATAAAGGCAATTATTAATCATCCAGACTGCAAAATGCTCACTCTCATAGTTCAGCGAGGTTAATGAATCTGTGTCTAGCCACTTCAGATGCACTGAAATATTAACATCATCAAAGTGGCTATTTAAATAATGAAAGGGTCTCGAGCTGGTGGAAGCGGTGTGTCATGATGTCTGGCCTGCCAGCATGGCACCTGTCGGACGCTGGATGTGCCTCCAGGAATAACTGGTAGCTCAAGATTGTGGTGCTTTTCCAGAAGGGAAAGCCTCACCAGTACAGTACTAGTCCCTCTCTCACTTTTTCCACCCTTTTCTCATCCACCACTCTGGAAAGTGCTGTCTCACCAAATCCCACTAGACGCAATGAAGCGGTGCTCGACACTTGAGACGGTCTAAGAATTAAGGACATCCCATAGTATAATTTCCCTAATATATTTGTGTGAGTGCTGACCTAGCCTGGGAATGGGAAGGTAGTTGTGCGGCTTCTAAAGATGGAAAGATGGTGTGGATTTTTCCTTTTAAAAGTGAGTTTATACAAAAATGAAAATTCAGTCACCCGCAAAACTCAAATTTGGACCTCACTGACTTTCATTGCATGGAGAAAAGAAAGAAATTTCGTAGTGTTCCAACAGTTTTAGTACACACAACAATGCACAATAACACCATTTTGTCATCTGCCACTTCAAATGCTTGAGCTCTTTCAAGCAAGATGAATTCTGATTGGCTTTTAAGGTTTTAATTGTTGTTTAAATCGTTCTGAAAGTGATTCCAATGATTCTCCTGTGTTTGTATCATTATATAGCTTTGTGGTGTGAACTTCCCTATTCTTATAAAATTAAAACGATTATTAAAACTTTGTTATAGTTATTGTCCTCCTTGGCCTTCTCACAAATTAACTGTATTACGCGATGGAAGAATTGTTTATTATACTAACTTATTAATTTTAAGAAACGTTAGTGGCATTTTTTCTTTTCTTTTATCATATCGCTGTTGATGTTCATTTATAAAAGCATTGATTTTATTTTTTACTCTGCTTCATGGCACCTAAAAAAAATATTAGACGTACTTGAATATTTCAGCTTTTAAAATATTCATGTAAAGAAGTTTTTTTATCATATTTAATATAAGCACTGTTTAATAAGTTGTTGGAAAAACATGCACATCATGTATGATGAGGTGCTTTGGAGGAATCCAAATGGAAAATTTTCAACAACAAAAAGAATTTCTGTCATTTAACGTAAAACCATATAGGGCTGTTTTGTGATATATATGGTTGTATTTAAGTCATTCTAAAGGTTATTTGATAATTTTGGGTGGTTTTGTTTTTTGAAACACTTATATTTATCCAATTTTAAGATGTGACTCTCTGCGAAGCCTGTTTTTAAGTCTATATCACAGGCGTTCCTGATTGCATCCTTTCTCTGTATCCTACCAAAGAGCAATGACCCGTAACAGGCTAAAATCAGCCCTTTCCTATATGAGGGAAAGTTTCCAATGGGTTCTTTATCAAAGCATTTTGAATAAGAAGGGGAAAACATAAATACATCGTAATGCACGTCTGCTTGTACATCAAAAGCAGCAACTTTTTTAATGTTCCCTGTAATCTTGAAGTTCACCAACAGTGTTTACTGTGGTATTTTGATAGTCTAACATTTTGTGATTTTAGTAACTTTGTGATCTGTTCGTCTTTTGCTGCTAGCTTTAAGTTTAACTGATAATGACTAAAATATTTATCTATTCAGGCTGCGCTGCTTTCTTTTTAGAAGTATAATCAATTTTTTTTGCTGTCATTGCTGCTATTCTATTTGAATAAGAAACATTCCAAATACTTTTATTTTATTCCTTTTTTATATCATTTTCTCTACTGGAAATGTTTTAAACAATCATGTTTCGTGTGAGTGTCCAGTCTGTGGTCGTTTTCTTATGGTTTCAGATGGCCAATTATATTTTATTTTCATCTATTTTGGACCGTGGAGACTTTGGTTTCCTTGTTCTGTTTCTGATTCATTGTTGAAAGTGCAAACTGACTGAATGCCAAACTGATTGATTTATGGCACTTCTGAGACTGAGAGTTTCTTTTAGAGGTTCAATCTAATATAGCTATTGGAATATCAAATAATATTTTGGGACAGCTGTGATGACATCCATCATTGTTCTAAATAGTGTTCATGTGTTGCATCTGCACTATTATCTATGTAAATAAATCTATTTTATTTATATTTGTTGGTCTATATCCACCCGTTGAACATTCCCTAAGGCAAAATGGCACAAAAAGAGTTACTTTTTTTTCCTTCTTCTTTATATTTTATTTTGAGTTCTGCATAAATCATGCTTTTGGCTTGTGTAATCTTTTGTTACTTCTAGTTATTTTATCCATTGTTTCACCTTTTTGAGTTTTTTTAATGACTTTATCAGTGTAATTTCTTCTAATTATGTTTCAGTCTTGTATTTGGTGGTTTGTGAAGCATAGTGTAAGATATCAGTGTAAATGTAGCTATCTCTGATAGACGTACAGATTTGCATGGGTTTTATCTCAGTCCTGGCATAGATCTGTGGTGTGGAATGTTCTGGGCTCATCCTGCTGGGCTCCTGCAGAGCTAATTGAAGTAACGTGATGAGAGAGAACAGACTGAAATGAGCCCAACAGAGGGAATGACCTCTGCAGATTCACTCTTAAAGCCGAAGAGTCGTTTTGCATTATACAATACAATCGTGCAGCTATGTGTGCCTGAATAATTTTAATTCTGTTGTGGTGTCAGGGATCATCCAGGGATACGGTCTATAATTCCTCACATGCCAGATTTTCCTTTTATTTTGTTCTTTCCCAAGCCAGTAAATGGCAGGGTGCTCGCATGTGAAACATGAACAAAAGCATGAACAAGTTCACATCGCAGACACATCAAGGTCAATAAAGACCTACGTTAAGTTCATGTCTTTATACAAAGAGGGTTAACCAAGAGGAACACTGGGAATAGACGGCAGCTCTGTGACACTTTTTCTTCCATATCTGAAACTGAATACTCAATAAGAAACAAATGTGGGACAGGACTTGATTTATTCAATTAAGAATTAAGTGGGTTGTGAAAAGTGGGTGTTACTTAAGAGTCAGATGATTAAAAATGGAGTGATTCATGACATATTTAGTATGTAGGATGCACAATATTGAAAAAAAGCAGTATGCGACAACGTGTTAATGCAACATTTGACATGCAATACAATAATGCTTTAAATGTATAAAATAAGTGTAAATCAAATAGAATATATTAATAAAATAAGACATAATTTCTCTGCTGCTGGCGTTGACCTAAAACTTGGACTTTTTGTAATCTTTTGAAGTGTTAAAATCATTGAGTTATCATAAGCCACTGCTATATGCATAACTATTTGAACAATTTTGATAAATCAAAATATTTATGCATCCATCTGCATAACGTCACTGCTTGAGTTGGTAAAGATAAGCGCAGTATTCCTTTATTCTATTTCTACATGCAAAGAGACTGCGGTGTCTGTGTCCTGACAGCAAGATTGATGTCTGATGCCCGTCCACCTCTTCCGGGCCACCTCTCCAAATGGGTTTCTGCGCCGTTCCAGAGCTCCCGTCCAGACAGATTGAAAGCGGCTCGGTGTGTCCCTTGGCTAATTCATGGCACATGCCGAGAGAGGCAGCTCTGCGTTTTTGATCGCACTGTCTTATTGGCAAACTGTTTTACTAAAATAAGTGAGAGCCAAGCAGATATCGCTTCTCTATCTCTCTCTCTCTCTCTCTGGACACATGAGGGTGTTTGGGAGGTTTTGAAAAGCTAATAACCGCTCTGGTTCTGAGATGCTGTTCGCAGCCACTGAATCCAGTTACTTATCAATCATCCAATCTCGTAATGTGTGCTATTTCCTAATCCACTGCCCATGCTGACATCTCTTCAAGGAGTCGTCCAAGGGCAGCAACTCTTCCATTCGGAATGGATCAGGATTGACCAGAAGTCCATTAATAAAGTTAGTTAATATCTACAGTTTAGTTGTTTAGTGGCATTTAAACTCACAGGGAGAGTTGGACATGCTTATGCAGTATGCTAAAATCCTCTCTGAGAAGCTGCATTTTTTTAATTCATCGTATTTAAAGCATCGGCACTGCGGCCATCAAAGCACCGCATGTGTAACGGATCCTCTGCCTTCAACAAGGCAATTACTGGTGGACTTTATATCGCCTGCTGGGAGCAATTTTCACATTATTATACATACTAGGTCTCTGGTGTTTGTCTGGACTATGATTGTTTAATGGAGAGTGAGCTAGTTTATCTGAGTATTTGTCAATGCAGTGTGCGTTTTTGTCTACATAGATGCGCATTTGGCTGTTGTAAAGCATAAGAGTTGATTTTTTTTTTTTTTTTTTAAAGGGGTGGTAAAGTATGATTTCACTTTTCTAACTTAAGTTAGTGTGAAATGTTGCTGTTTGAGCATAAACTACAGTATCAAAGTTACAACGCTCAAAGTTCATAGCCAAGGAAGATATTTGCTTTTAAAGAAAAGAGATCACACAAGTAACACTGTGTTTAAGACTTTCTGCTGGTTTAGACCTGCTTGATCAATGCAACATTTTGAGGGGGGAAAAATCTCTTGAGAGAGACCCTTGAGAGAGTTTTTTTGCTCTCTAGTTGTTTTTGATCAAAAGAACGTATGGAATGTTGTTTTTCAAAACAAATTATGTCGATTTAATGTTGGTTAAGTTACTCTAAAAAAGTAATGAATTACTGGCTTCTAACTACTGTACATCTTCATCAGATTAGATTACTGTACCAATTACTCTCTCTAAAAAGTATCGCATTGTGATGTGATACTGCTCTTATATTTCTTTCAAATAAATGATAAAAAATTGCATAAATTATTCTTGAATTGGCCAAAGTATTTAAAGGGGTGGTGATGGCGCAGTGGATAAGACGCATGCCTTTGGTGTGAGAGACCCGGGTTCGAATCCACTGTGAGACACCAATGTGTCCCTGAGCTAGACACTTAACCTCTAGTTGCTCCAGAGGCGTGCGACCTCTGACATATATAGCAATAAGTCACTTTGGATAAAAGCGTCAGCTAATGACGCAAATGTGTTATTAAATAGCCTAATTGAAATATAAACTAAAATCCCAGGAGGTATTTCAAGTAAAAATGTAGGTCCAAATGGCTGTGCTGAAAAAAAGGTTTTGGAATTCCTATACTAGTAAATTATGAAAATATGTAGTTTTGTACAATTCCCCCTGTTAAATCTGTTAAATATCAGTACCTCATATTTCTCTGTAAAAGTTAATGGTGATTTAGTGGCATGTCTATATTCCTCCCTCCTCCATAGGAAGCTGTGAGTTCATTCCAGCATGTTTCCATTGTTACAGTCGGTTACTTCAGCGTGCCTGACTTCCCAGTCGTTAAAGACCACTTTCCTTTCTCGTGGTCTGGGACTCAGTGAGTTCACTCGCTGAAAATGGTTTGGAAACACACCACTGTCCCCAAATTTGCCTGCTGCTGCACTCGGCCCCCTAAAATTTGCTGGCTTCTGTTACAACGAATTAAATTTGCAATTAACCTTCCCGGGAGGTCAGAAGAAGGCACGAGGAGAGAAAAGAAGCTTATCTCACGTTGCGCCCAGGCCTTTGCAGTTCCTTCGTCAGACACAGCGAGGGTCTCATTGTGCTGCGAAAGGCGGAGGCTAATATGAACGTCAATAATTAATTAGATTAATTAGGCTTTGCTTTTGAACCAGAAGGATCCGGTGGAAGGAAGTCAGACGCTCATTAATTTCCTTTTTTATTTTCATGTTAAGTAAACTTGTTTTTTGAACGAGTCAACTTAAGTCAAAATGAAAATTACTGTTATGTTTGATTTTGATGATCTCAGTCTTTCTCATGTAACATGCAATTCACAAGCTCGCAGATTAACTAAAATATATAGACCTAAATAAATAACTGCTTCTGATTTGCAGTGCAGGTAGTCTTGCCAGTTTGTTGAGGTTTCTGCACAGTAGTTTTGCATATTGCATGTATTGTTTTCTGGAAGGTGGAGGTAGTAACAGAATGTTTTTGTGTGAGAGGGACGGTCATGCAAATCCATTGCTGGCAGTCAGACCTCTATGTCTTCATCTTCCACTATTAGCATCATATTTTTAACAGCTGTCACCATCTGCACTATATCCTTTCCCAGAAACTCCCAGTCTTCATGCATTGTGGGGTTTTTTTCAGCTCGACACATGCTGTTTTTAAGGGTTTTTTTTAAGTAGCCTATATTGAGATACGACCATTAGTAGTACCGTTTTAAAGAGCATTTTGTATCCAAGGATGGCAATTGTATCACATTTAATAATTATTCTAATCATACAGTTCTGCTTCCTTAAATGTACATTGATTCTTCAACAATTGATCAGAATTTGATCCATTAAAACAGCAAAATATTATTAAAATTTAAAATAACTTTTCTTTTTCAATATATTTAAATATGCAATTTATTCCTGTGATGATAAAGCTGAATTTTCAGCATCATTACTCCAGTCTTCAATTGTCACATGATCCTTCAGAAATCATAATATGCTTATTTGCTTCTCAAGAAACGTTCTTATTATTATCAATGTTGAAAACAGTTTTGCTGCTTAACTCTGGGATTGTCATGGTGAAACAAGTGGTTGATGTTTCACTGAATAAGTCAGGAACTGCTCCGGCTGAGTCTGTCTTGAACGCTTTTGACTTGATGAATCGAGAACTGACTCGTCAGGATGCAGACGGAGACTAAACTTTCCCTGCAGCAACGTCAGCGACACCTGCACCTTTGTTTTACTTGCCACTGGGATTATGGTGGGTTGTCATTATGACGTTCCCGACCAAAACAGTCCTGTTTGAAAGCAAAACATTTAGAGGTCCCATCAGCCACCCTGTCTGTCAGGACAACTGTCTGTCTGGCTGCCCTCTTGCCTGTACAGTACGTCAGTTAGTACTGTTCAGCTGTACGACATAAGTCCAATGGTTTTAAATGAAACTCTCTTTGTCTTAGAAGAAAAGAATGCAATCCTGGATCATTCATCTTGCATCTGGAAGTATTGATTTTTGCCCTTAACAACATGTTGCAGCGTTTGCAATACACACACCATTTCTGTTGCACTTTGGAAGATGAACTCGGCAAAAAATATGGTCAAATTGCACCGTGAATATGCAATCTTTTGCGTTTTATTGATCAACATTTACTTGGAAAAAGAACCTGTGTAGAATAATTATCATTTATCATCATGTAAATGTGACAGTCCATAGGCAAACTAGATTTTAAAATGATAGTCTTTGTACACAAGATATTGAGATCTAGTACAAACTTTATTGTATAATTGTATGGCTGTTATAAATAAAAAATACTCATGATAGCCCAGAAAACAGTTGGTTTTCATTATGGAGCCTGGAGTTATGAAGCAGAAATGCTGTCAACGTTACATGCTACAGATGTAGGATGTGTGAAACAGGCCACACTCTTCATCTCCTGACATTGGGGTTTGGAGAGAGGAATCAACTCGGCACATATCCATGGTTTCAATCAACCTTCTGTTCATTCTATTATACAACTAGCCAGTAAGTATGCAGTGGTTGTAACATGTAGCAGTAGCATAAATGATTCTTGTGAATTTAAACATATCTTCACCGGATTATTTCTCTTATGGTTTAAGAATTTAAATTAAAATACTTTTTTGTGGCATTTAAGCAACAAGAAATCCAACTCATTAACTTTAATTCAACCAATGCTGTGATTTTTGCCATCTGCTTTTTTAACCAATGGCAGATGGGGGAACGTTTTTGGGAAACCTGTTCAAAAACAGTCATTATTTTACATATTGTCACAGATGAGTAGCTGAGTATCTTTTCAGCAAGCCAACTCGCTGAAATGAATGAACCTGAAAGTATGTCGCAGATGCTCAACACACAATCCTTTTTATGAAAAGTATAATAATTATCTAACCAGTGCTGATGCCACTCTCTCTCCTATTGTGGTCTTTGATCTTGAAATTAGCTGATGATAAATGAAAATGCAGCTGTTGCTGATGGCACATAAATTGAAGATTGATGATGTATTCGGTTTGCGGAAGACCTATGTTTAAATCAAACTGTTTTAACAAATCAGAACGCTATCCTATCCGATCATTAAAAATACATGAAGTGACCAGATGTAAACAGGCCCTTAGTCACTGATTATGTGTTTTGAGGGTAAAATGGTGTAATTTAGGTTAGAATATCATTATGTATGACTGTAATAGCCATAATTTAGGCAACAATGGATAATTTACCTCAGCTCATGAAAATACACTTTGTCCCTTCATCATATTTGTTAGTCGTTTCTATTTGGATTTATTTTTAGTTCAGTTTGTCATTTTTGTACTTCACCGTATACTTAACCGTATTTAATTCAAGGCAGCATAGCTGTTTGTTGTAGGGCACACATACACAATCTGTCGCTAAAAGTGAGGCTGTATTTGTGACATGATTTCATCATACCTTCACACTTGGGTATGTGTGTTGGTAAGTGACAGCTATAATCTCCCAGCTTTGTCCAGCTTATAGCTTTATATAAACACAGCCTCCATTTGTGGTGGTCCTCCCATGGTTTACACTTCAATTCTATAAACTTAGCACTGTGCTTTCCAAAACAACGCTTTCTGATTGTGGGAATTTGGGAGTTGTTTAGGTCAGAGATGCACTTAAACAGATTATATGTAATTGGGCATCTTTTTTAACTCTGTTTCCCTCTTTGTTTCACTTTTAATCATTTCAGTCCTCCCAGCAACTTCTGTCTCTAAACACCCACAATTCAGTTCCTGTCCTCACTTCTCCCTGCTTTCCATGGGCGGCACCTCTCGAGCGAGGCTAACAGAGCGCCAGTGTGCCACGGGCTTGACACAACTTTCTCAAAGACTGCAATTACTACCCTCAATAAAAAAAAAAAGAACAGACAATATCAGCTAACTTGAATGCGTTGTTTAAGGGTGGCTTTTGAATCCTGATCTTCGCTGGAAGGTTTGAATGAGGTTTTATATGTGTGTGCCACCCAGCTATAAAAGAAGCTATACGAATTCACTTCTCAGGTGTCTCTGAATTCTACAACAAGGGATAGTTCCTGTTCTGGATCCTGATTGGTTTATATAGCTGTGAGAACAAAACACCTGTTCATAACACCCACAGAGAGCAACTATTATTTTAGTTAAAACCTCATGGAGGTTTTAATGAAAAATTGTGTCTGAAGTATTGTGTTGTGGCAGTGTTTTATGATTCACCCAGGCAAAACTAATCATATTTACCAGCATCTGAATTGGCTAGGAAGAGATAAAGACTGCATGTATACCACAAAATGCACCATTCTATTGATTATTGAATTGATCCCATGAATTTTATGAGCTGGTTCTTTTCATTGGATCGGTTCGTTTCAGTGATGTCAGTTTTAAAATTAAACATGTTTTGTGTACTTAAGCTTTGTGAAAATAAAATCACTATCATTACTGACATTGTTAAAAATACTCATTTGCAAAATAATTTATTTTTTAATAAATTACATATTAATAAAACTGTGCTTACATACTATATTCACAGTATAGCACAGCCTCTCTACCTTATAACTTGAAGTTAGAGTTAGTTGCATTTTAAACTGAGATATTTTTTTTTTTTGGTGAATTATTACTAAAGAGACAAAACATGATATTTGTCCCTATGTCAAGTGTTCCTCACCCATCACTGTTCATTTGGCCACAGCAATTTATGACATACTATGTATCCTGCGCAAACACTTCAGAGGTGCAACAACAAAAGGTAAATGCGTCATATGTCACACACAGAGGTGTTCCCATGGGTTTATGGGTATATCTTCCCTCTCTCTGTTTGTCTAAAGCATTTCAGCTTCATCAAAACTATAAGGAACAAAAGGGATTCTAGGTTATTGAATAACGTGTCTTTATGCAGTGGGCATGTGGGTTGGACATTCATTGGACTGTAATGCCGCTTAAGACAGTGGTGTGTTTGGCTTTATTACACTTCTCTCACTGTTATTCACAGTTCAGGGAGGAATAGTCCTGTCTGTAAGTCAGCAACACACTTCACACTGTGTTCACCCTGTCTAGTAGATGTGGAGAATAATGAGACATAACTCTTTCTCTACCTGGCTGATTTTTTTTTTTTTTCTGCAGTCAGATATTATATTTTGTTGTTGTTGTTGTTGTCTTGCACTTGTCACAGTGTCAGACTGTACTGAAGGCATTCATTTTCAATGCGACTTGGCGATATGAGGCAACCTGATCGCCTGAAGCTGTAAGCGAGATAACGAAGTTGCGCTTTATGCAAATAAACAATGTGAGTCCAATCAAAATTTAGATTGGAATAAATCGGCTTTACCTTTTGATATTTATATTTTTGGACAATGAAACTGAAACATAGGCCAATATAGTGTTGGAGGTATCATGCCTATATTTGCCCAACCTAGTGGCCAATCTTCAGTAGGACCAGAGTGTGAAGGTTCAATAGACCCCTTTTCAGTTGGTAAACATGAGCCACGTTTCCACCGCAATTACCAGGAACTTTTTCATTGGAAGTTTTTTTTGCCCCAGACCGGTACTTTAGTCCACGGTGTAAACGCAGTAAACAAACGGTCTAGGGCAAAAAAAGTTCCTATGAAAAAAGTTCCTGGGACAAATAGTAGTGAAAAGGCGGGAAGATTATGTAGTGACGTTGAACTGCGTGCAACTGCTCCCAGTCTGCGCGTTGAGTTTTGAGTGCGTTTTGAGTTTTGAATGGCAGAGATTCAAGCTGTTCTGCTTTTGTGTGCGATTGGTTTACTAACAAGGTAATTAACAAAATGTCAGAAAAGAGACGAGCACCCAAAGCGTTTTCAGAATGCTCGTAATGCTAGATATAAAAGGAGACGTTTGTTATCAGCGGACATTGACCGTAAGATGGATGGGACGAAGTCGCGCCATCGGGCAGAGAGAACAAGTGGTAACAACCAATCAGCATGTTCAGCACACAAGTCCCACCCTAAAAGTTACCGAACTCTGAAAAAGTACTACCTCGCCAGCAGGGACTTTCTGGGAGGGAATTTTTTCCCGGAACTTCATTTAGACCCTGGTTCCTGCGGTGTAAACACACCAAGTAAGTTCCCAGTTCCTGGGGAAAGTTCCTGCAGTGGAAACACTGCTTATGGTGACCTTTTTTGTGGGCGGCGCTTAGGTGGAGGCAGAATGATCCTTCTGGCCGCTTCATTAACGTTAGTTTGAAAGTTTTGTTGGCTTGTTTTTTAACAATGACTGGAGAAAATACGATTTCATCTTAATGTGTAAGGTCACTACCAACTACCAATGGTTTGGGCTGCGATCTCATTCCCAACTGTGCTTGATGGGCGCTTCACTGCCAACGTCTAGCGAACCATTCTGGAGGGTATGCCGTGTATACAAATAAATAAGAGAGGAAATATTTATTCAATTGTTTTATTTGAAGAACATCTGGCCTAACATCTGAGTAATCTGGCCTATAAACCCCAGACCCCACCTAACCAGATTTCATTAATTCAGCTGCTCGTCATGAACAAGCCTCCATGACGAACAGGCCGGGAATGAAATGAATGCTGTGGGACGCCCCAACTTGCGGTCAGTGAAGGAATTTTCTCGGCACTATCATTCTCTCTGGACTGAAGTAGAGGTGTCAGACCATGAGTTAACATGCTTTAGAATAGAGAAACACAGATACAGTTAAAGCAGGAAGTCCATCTGTACAGGGGAAAAAAGAAAGGGAGTCATTGCCGAATGCTCTCATAAATCTACTTGTTGAGTGAGTTTATTGCATAGTGCCTCAGCCCACCATGAAATGTAGATGTAATGCACCATTGTACAGTGTTATCTAATTTCCTGCATCACCTCTCTGTGGTTTAATGTGTCTATATTGCACTGATAAAAACGCTAGGTCATTTAAGTCTAAATATTTCTTGCCAAGATGACTGAACATGATCTCCTCTTTGAATATAAATGTGATTTCTTTACATTTTCACCTTTAAAGGGTCTTGAAACCCTGAACCCAATTTTCTGAGATTTTAACAGTTATGTGTGTTGAACACCATTGAAGACAATGTTAGCATCTGTTAAATTTAATGGTAGAAGGAACATGGTTAAATTTGAGTTTTAATCCGCTATTTTTGTCTTCCGGGTTTAACATCTTCATCGTGTCCATGTCGCAGCTTAATTATTCATGAGACCGAGTTTTCTTATCCTATGAGAAGACACTGTCTCTTAATTATTTATGAAACCACGTGGATCTTTCCAATGACAGACATGTCAAACTGTGATATCGCGCAGTAGATGAGCAAAAGTTCCAGTGCGTTGCATATCTTTCCCCACTATGCTGCCAGGGCTAGACTCTGGCCATCAACCACGTACACATCTGTGTGTGTGTGTGTAGCACGCATTTTTGTAGCAAGAGAGAGCTTCACGAACTGGAGATTGGTGGACTTCGGCCTTGTTCACCAATCCAGGTTGCGTCTTGCGTGTGATGCGGTACCAAGGACATTTCTATCATTTCAGAGATGTGTGTGTGTGTGTTTAAGATTTAACTCTGACCGTTTTGCTTGCCTTAGTTTTGCTAAACTTCTTTTTTATGTGTCCACTTACAATAAAAATAAAATATTGTGCTTTTATAAAATAAAGAAAATAAACAGGTGTGCTTTCTGCCTCTCTCTCTCTCTCTCTCTCTCTATATATATATATATATATATATATATATATAATGAGATAATTGTACATGTACATTAATATGTTTTAAATAGAATTGCGATTACTGATTATAGTCGTATGTAGCAGAGCATTCAGTTACTTTTGAAAGGACAAAAATAAAATGTCTGTGTATCTAATTTCATTAGACTTCAACTTTGCCAGCTATAAAAAATCTAGCATTTCCTCATGTTTTACCTCTAATTTTTTTTAGTGACCGTTGATATGCATGAGCCACTGGCCGATGACGGTTATTGCTATTCTAGAGAGTAGCCTATAGCACACTGAAAAATAGTGCTCGACTTGGCGACCCATACAAAATCTCCCGCGACCCACTTGTGGGAATGACTGCTATAAAGTACCATTAAACATTTTTGGGTTGAATATCCAGCAAAAATGACTAAATTTAGCCTTACTGTGAGAAGATTTTGGTCAAAGCTCCCATCCTTTGAAATTAAACCTCTGTATTTATTTGAAATAGGAATATTATGTAACATTATAAATGTCTTTTACTTTTGTTTTTGAGCAATTTAATGTGTCTTGGGTGAATATAAGTATTCATTAAGCATTCAAAAAAAAATTGCCAGGAATATGTATACATTTATTTCCTTAAAGGTGCGGTGTATAGATTTTAGCAGCATCTAGTGGTTTGTTTGGGGGTTACCAAACTAAGTTGCATGAAACAATCCAACTACATAATTTACACCACTGACAAGGGAAAAGTCACTACTCATGGTGTTTATGGCTAGCTTCTAGCTTTCTGCTGCTTCTCTTTCAAGGTATGAACGAAACGCGCTTTGTAGCGCTGTTTGTTCGCTGTCAGCTACAGTAGAAACATGACGTTACAATATGTCGACCTTCATAGAAGGGGGTGTCTGCGGTTATGTAAATATAAATGTCTCATTCTAAGGTAATAAAAACATTTATGGTTTATTCTGATTAATGTCTTTATACACCACTGAACACATAGTTATTGATCTTATATTGCATTTCTGTCAATTAGATCCTCAGAAATGTTACACACTGTACCTTTAAGATTGACGCAAATTATTAAATAAAGCATTTTCCCCAAAATTGTAGGTGTGGTCTTTATGCTTTTTTCTAATGTTAATTAATAGATACAATTATGAAATACAATAGATATTATAAATATAATAGATACAATTCGCTCTTTGCGTTTTACTTTTCTCTAATTTGTCCTTTACTAGAGGACAACTGAAGTAAATAGTGGTATAGTTTGGCCCACTCTCCCCTGTGCTTGGCTACAGACACTGACTATTCAGTGTTTTATGACTTATTATCCAGCTCTTCTTGTTTGTAATTTTTCACACAGAGCTTGGCAGCTAGTTTATTGGCTTCGCTGTTCGGTGTGACCGTGCAGAACATAATGACTTCAGATAGTGTCTGATGAAAGCATATACAGAGCTGTGCTCAAGCTCTTATACATGAGACACTTATATTAATTAAACAATACTCAGCAGGAGGTGGAAGCTTTACAGCAGTTTAACCCCAGCTGAGAATGAGTTAGGCAGTAAAACCGCTGTAA
Organism: Pimephales promelas; assembly: GCF_016745375.1. Next base: position 900,264 of record NW_024121632.1, read on the forward strand.
CGCATCGCCTCCTGTGGCAGGCAGCAGCAACAGCAATGTGAATTAATTAACCTAACCAGTGGATGATTCTCAGCATGACACGTATAAGCAAAGTCTTTTTCAAGGAAAGCCTTTTGACTTTTTGCTCCAGGAAGCTATGTTGGGCATTACAACGCATTCTCATCCTTTAACGTCATATAGAACGCTATATGCAAAAATGGCGCTATACTACGCACATGGCACCCGTTATCGTTAATATAACACACGCTGTGAGGGCTAAGTTTAGGTGTGGGGTAGGGTCTGCGTGTCATATTCACGCTAAAGGATTTATGACGTCTTGGGTTCGCGTGTTATATTAACGATAAAGGGTGCCATGTGTGTAGTATAGCGCCGTTTTTGCATATAGCGTTCTATATGACGTTAAAGGATGAGAATGGGCTGGGCATTAAGACTGGTCTTATCTACTTGAATGGGGAAACATTGAAATCTCAAAAACTACTTTCTAATCTCACATTTAAATAACATATTTCAAATCAGCTACAAAATCTGACATGAAATGTTCCATGTATTTTGTTTCTTATGCTTAAGTAGCAATAAAAAAACTTTTGTTTTTTTTTTATCCAGCCATATGCGCATATGCAGTCCTAAGCATGCATCTCACTGACTTTTTCAATGGCATCTGGAAATTTCTAATAGCAGGTGCAGTGGTGCAATGACTTTACTAATTGACGATTGACTCTTATTTAGGTGTGACAAATTCCATCATATTGTGTGTTGCGTATTCTTAATTAATATGAGTACTCTGTCTTTGTATATCTAAAGTCTTGTCAGTTTGTTCAGTACAGGTGTGTGTGTGTATGTGAGCTTGTTTTAAGACTCATTTTAGAGCTGCAACAATTTGATTTTGCACATTACATGCATGGCTTTCTGAAATACTTGATTCTGATTGAACCACTTAACTGCAGAATTGACCGTTGCCAATGTTTTAATTTAAACCCAAATCAATATTTCATGTCCATGAGTTTATTTATAAGTTGCCGTGTAATAAGCTTAAAAATGTTCAATTATCTGGTTGTTATTGCAAAATCAACCGCTTTAGGGTGATAAAAGATACTTTTTCTTCACATCACGGTTTGTTTTGCTGGATCAGTGTACATTATCCTTGCATGTTTTCTTTATGGTTATCTTTGTGCATATGTGCTCTTTGGTATCTCCTTGTGTTTTTGAGTCGGCGTAGCCGAGTTGCTCCGTGTTGTACAGCCGTCACTATCATGTGCTATTGGCTTTGGATGGAAGACACTTTAAATCGAGATCTCAAAGATGAGTCCTTCTGATGTGTGTCCGCCGTGCAAGCAGCACTACGTTTTTCTTGAGCCCTCTGGGGTTTCGGATGTGCTGAGATTCTCAAAGCATGAAGCAGCAGCTTTTCAGAATTGACCGGTTCATCCAAAGAGATCCTTCCTCAAGATTTGGGCTGTAGGGTTCCTCAGTCTGTCTAAGATAAAGATGTTTCTTAAATCTGCCTGCACCATAATTTGTATGCTGAAAAATTATAGCCTATTAAAATTCTGTATTTATCTATCTATATATAAAATCCTTAATTGTTGAAAATGCTAAAGATTGTAATAGGTTTCTAGGCTTCGTTTTCTTTATGCAAACTATAACATTATTTAACATTTTATTAAAAATGTTGTCCTCCTCCCCTTTAGATTTTCCATTCAAGGCATTATAAACTATTTTTTTATTATGCTTTTCTTTGTTTTGGTCTGAATCTGGCCTGATTTCTATGCTGCAATGCTGCTTTTAAATCCACCACAGGCACAAGTTTATTTTCTATATTCATTTTCTAATTACTGGACAATGTTGGCCGTCACAATACAGGTTTCTACTGTTCTCCCTCAACTTCCTGTCCTACTTTGCGGTTCAATCCTAGCCTTGTGTTGATATGGAATTTCCTCTATTCATAAATCAGACTTTCCAAAGTTGTGCTTTTTCTTTTCCTTTTTTCAATGCCATCTCCCTTTACTCCTACAGTCTATTAGATTTAGTGTTCCCTCTGCACCGGCTGCTACTGCGAGAGATGGAAATCTGACTTTGTAGGGGTACAGCTTACTGCAGTATCCCACCAAGGAACAGGGCTGGTTATTGCAAATTGAAGAGCTTTGTAACTCAATTACCCAAAGACGGAAGTGCCAGCCTCAGTATACATTCTGTCTGCGGACAGGCAGTTTTCTTTGTATTATAGTCATTTTGAAATGGATTGTAATAGTACATTCTCTGCAAACACAATTTCACTAGGTGCAGAATGAAAAGCTTTCATAATAAAGTAACGCAAAAGAAAATCGAACAAAGAGACGAACGAGTCTGACCTCGACTGAATAGATGAGGTCTCGAGTTTAAGTGGCCGGATGCGACTAGATGTCAGGACAGCCCTTGCTAATAATGCTGGTTAAAATTACCTCTTTAACCCCCAGTTTCACAGATGAGGCTTAAGCCTAGTCCTAGATTAAAATGCATGTTTGAGTTGTCCTAACTGAAGCAACTTGCACTGACATCTCTTGAAATATGTCAGTGGCAAAGTTTTGACTCAAGATGTTTTTTTGTTTTTTTTTTCTAAAGGCATGTTTAGAAACTACTACTTAGATGTACTAATTGAACCTAATCTCAGGTCGAGTGGTCTGAATCCTCCCTGGCTGTACTTTGGTCAAGGGGTATAATAGTTTCAGTGCATTATAATACGCTGATTTCACGCAGCCGCCATTTTGAAATGGTTCCAGTGGGAAGAAAACCGTAAGTGTCGCCTTTAATCATAGGAGAGTCACGAATGCGATGGCGTATTGTTGTGTTTAATGTAGAAATTTGTTATTCTAAAAATGTACATACATTTCTTTCATACTTTAGACTATATATAGTTAAGTTTATAAATAATTATATATATATATATATATATATTCTGAACGTAAAAAAAGAAGCAGGAACTATATACATTTCCTATATTGGATATTAACATCCAATAGTTTAAATCAGGTTGGTAGTCCAAGGCATTGTTGTCTGTACTTCCGGGATTCTTCCCACTGGAGCCTCGCTTTCAATTTCAAAATGGCCGTTGCGTGAAATTAGGTTATAGTTTTTGTGTGTGTATATGTGACTACTATTGAGGAGCCGGTGTGCAGCGTGGCATCTGTCTTTTCAGGAGGCTCTTCCTAGTGCTGTCTTATCTCCACTCTGATAGCCTCAGTATTGTATTCACTGTATTCTCTTGATAAGTGCCATGGAACAAGATAAGGGCTTGATTGATTTGTTTTCCTATCCATCGAACACCAATCTGGCCCGTTTCAATGTTATTTTAAATATCCATGTTGTAATGCTTAGATTTGGATAGTCCAGACGTGAATTAAATAGAAATGAAAGTTGCTTCATCTTTTTTTGGTTATTTTTCTCCTTTTTTGTAACTGAATTTACGCAAACCAAAAGATTATTCAAAATAAATTAATGATATGAATTTGGCATCAGTGCAAAAATAGCTTCTAGTTATGCAATGCTTGATAATATTTTTGACTTTTGTGCCACATTCAAATATTTTTTAAAATAGCCAATATAGAATAAACCTAAAATAGCAATTATATCTTCTAATACTTCTTAGATCAACATACGACGTTGTATGCCTTAAACTGCAACTGCAATCTATTGATTTATTGCGTGTTGTACGTGCCTGTCATCCATATGCTGACTTAAAAGTCTGGTTCCTTATTATCATCGATAAGTCATGCATAGTTTCTGGGAAGAGAAAGGCCTTTTATTGTGGCTTTTAAATAGAAATCAGAGGGGGGGAAACACCCATCTTGGATTCCTGTCATCACAAGACTTATGACGGAAACTGGAGCCGTTTTCATATGACTGGTGATGACTGACTCGATCTTTATCCATTCTTCACATGCGCTTATGCATCTAGATGGTCTGTTTTGGGTACAGTACAAAAAAATCCGTATTAAATAAATATGATTTTGATGAAAGACGTTTGGATGCGGGTTCTTGCTCAATGCTCAGTGTTTTAAAACCTCCTGACGTTCAACATCTTCCTCACTGAGTGTCAACCACACCACACAGTCTTTCTAATATCTCTCTGAATAACGTCCCATGATGCTTTCCAGAGTTTAGCTCCAGCATCCATGTTTGTCTTTAGCCTAAGTCAAGGCCGGTTTCCCCCGCTTAACCTCAGCAGTCAAGGAAGGTCGAAGAGCACACCGGTACAGCCACCTGACATCTCTGAAGTCTCAATGGTAGCCAAATTTGATTATTCTCAGAGTACCTCAGCAGATGTTAATGAGGAGACCTTGACAGGTTGCCTGTGCTCACAGAATCCATACCTATTAGCGTCCCACTCCGCTGCTCTTTCTGCTCTGCATGGAGCCGGTCAGCTGACAGGTGTTGGATGAGGCCATCAATTATCAGAGCTGAATATCTGTCAAGCTCCATGAATCGATCCAATAAAGGGGGCAATGACAGAAGCGTCCACCTCTGCTCACCCTTCATCATCTTCTGAGACCTTCAGTCCTTTGTGACTGACTCCCACGGCCTGTCAATGGGGCCGATTCTTGTCCCAGGTCGTCCAGTTCAAGGTCATTGATGGACAAATTGTTGGCTTTTTATTAGGGCTGTCAGTTTAATGCGTTATTAACGGCGTTAACGCAAACCCATTTTAACGGCGTTAATTTTTTTTTTTTGCGCGATTAACACCCTTTTTGGCCTAGCAAACCTTGTAGGTTTTTTCACATGCTTTGCCACAAGGATGTTTTGTTGCTTCGTCGACCAAAGCACAAGCTACAATCTAGCTAGACCGGAAACAAAACAACAGGCATGACGCCGCACACACTTGTTTGGGCTTGCGAGCCGGCCAAATAGTAGGTTAATGTTACGTTTTGAGTGGATGGCAAGCGCGAAACGCCGAAATGGAGGCCAATAAGATTCTGAATGGAAAGTTTACTTTTAAAAAGTTGCCAAATGGTTCTATTGACAAGACCAAAGTGATCTGTGTTTTGTCATTGTGAACTGAGCTATTATCATCGCAGCAAGTCCAGTCTGAAACACCACTTGATTATGGCCAAGCACACGCACACAGCTGATGCGACTTCTCCGCCCCCTCGTCAATATCAGGACCTTGTCAGCATTTCTTTAACCCTGTTACATTGTGTGAGAGATTATTTGCGCCAAGTGAGAATGTTAAGTGAGAAATTGAACACAGTATATGCCAATGTTGTTTTCAATAAAAAAACATTTGCACAAAACAAGCCGATCCACTTTTCCATGTTGATAAGAGCATTAAATTGAGAAAAAATAATGGGACAAAAAGAAATCAAGAGAAATTTAGAACAGATTCGCGATTAATCGTGAGTTAACTATGACATTAATGCGATTAATCGCGATTAAATATTTTACAGCACGTAGTGCGTTTGACAGCACTACTTTTAATTAAAACTGGTTACGTTTGAGGTGAACGAATTTTGTATGTTTCACCTGTTGTTCAATTATGGCTGATGTTAGATTAAATGTAAAAGATGTTTTTGATTTATATAAAAGGTGTTTTTTCTTTTTCATAGGTACAATTACATTTTATTTTAGTCATTTATTATTTCAAAAGAATTTTCGTATGTTACTTGGTATTTCATAGTAATTATGGTGCAATTTGTTTTTTTTCTTTTTTAATAATAATGATTTAGTTTGATTTAGTATTGCATAGGTATGGTTTTTTTAATGTATTTTATTATTTTAATAGAAATGTACTACTAATGTTTTTTATTTCATAGAAATTATTACATTTCACGTATTTATATCATTATTTATTGTTATTATTTTAATAATATAAATGTAGTATGTTAGTATTTCATAGGTATGATGATTATATTTATTTGTTTGTTTTACATGGTAAAAAATATATTTAAATGGCTAAAATGTTATTTTCATGTAGTCTAATAGACTTTATACTATAATTTTAAGTATATTGAAAAGAATGGCAAGTTAAATCTAACAAATGACTGTCTAAACATAGATTGGGATTTATTTATGAAAGCCATCGCCATTTATTTGGTGAAATTAGTGTTTTCTTGCAGAAAGCTTTTGGTAAACAGAATTTTGTTTAAAATGGATGTTTATATTTCTATTAATCATGACAGCAGTAATTCAGTTAAGTTTTTGCATCATACAAATTGCACTCAGAACTTATAACGTTAACCAATTTGCGTAATTATTTTCAGTGATCACTTCACTCTCTGGCCAAATTCATGGCATCTTTCTTTGCTGATGAGACCCGATGACCTCCAAAACCAGACGGGCGATACTTTGGCATGTCCTCGCCGTTTCATTCCACACTCCCTCTCTCTTTCTGGTTCAAGAACATTTCTTGTTCTCAGTCAACAAGCCTTTTTCACAGTGATGCAGAGGAAGCTGGCTGCTTCATTTACGTCATTGTGTGTGTTGCATAATGATGATTTTGAATGTGGCATGATGAAGTGTTTTTATTCAACATTTCTGAATGCAAGAGAAAGCGTGCCAGTTCAGGCCCAGACCAAAAACGTTGATCATACAGAGACAGGAGTGGTGAAATCGCCATTATTCACGTCCTCTTGCAAGCAGCCTGCAACCAGACTTGCAGAATTGAGATGAGAAAGTCAAGATAAAAAAGTGCTGGAAGTGGGAGTAAACAATTTTATTATGTTAAGAGTATATCAAGAGTTAATATTGTTAGATTAATTTTTAATTTGAGCGGTTTAACTTCAAAAACATCTTCCCTGCATTCACATTTACATGATAGTAATATATTTTGCATGTATGATTACATTTTTTTTATTTTATTTTTTTGTTAAAGGAGTAGTTAATTTTTAAAAAAAACTTTTGCTGATAATTTACTCACCCCAATGTCATCCAAGATGTCCATGTCTTTCTTTCTTTTAAAAGAAATTAAGGATTTAGGAATTTAATGAAATCCAGGATTTTTCTCCATATAATGGACTTCAATGGGAACCAAACAGTTCAAGGTCCAAAAGAGAGTTTCAGAGCAGCTTTAAAGGGCTTTAAACGATACTAGACGATGAATAAGGGTCTTATCTAGCGAAACGATTTGTCAGTTAAAAAATAAATAAAAAAGTTTAAGTTTTATAAGCACAAATGATCGCCTTGCTCTGTTCTGTGATGAGTGTTCGTGACTCTCCTGTGCGAATCAAAATTAACAAATCTTTTTTCGAGTCATGACTCGAAGGGTCCTAGATAAGACCCTTATTCATTGTCTGGTGTCGTTTAAAGCCCTTTGAACAGTTTGCAGTTTGCACTGAAACTGTCTTTTGGACCTTGAACTGTTTGGTTCCCAATGAAGTGCATTATATGGAGAAAATCCTGGAATGTTTTCATCAAAAACCTTAATTTCTTTTTGACTGAAAAAAGAATGACAAGGACATCTTGGATGACATGGGGGTGAGTAAATTATCAGCAAAAGTTTTTTTTTTTTTAAAAGTGAACTACTCCAACTGAACTATGTTTTAGAATTTTAGTGTTCTTGTGGAACGTTTTTCTAATGTATTTTTAAATTATGTCAGTTAGAATTTAATGATTACATATTTTTATTTGCATAGAAATGTATTATTTCATATGCATGATGACATTTAATTTATTTGTTTGCTTTTTTTAAGACATTTTATTATTGGTTTAAGATTAATTATAATAAGGTGGCATTGGAAAACACATAGTATTTCCCTGCCATTAACAACATTGCATTCATCCATAATAATGTGATGTTCTTCGGTCTCGCTAATATCTGAATATTACAAGATCTGCAGTATCTTCCCTGACATGTGCTGTTTTGTCCTTTTATTGTTTCAGTGTAGTTTTTAACGTAATACATTTGTAAACAAATAGTTTTTCCATGCAGTGCTGCACCGTCATCCATCAGATTTTTCAGAGAAACAGTCCATCTGTTTTTGATGCTCACCAGCAGTGTTAAGTGCTCAGCCATCAAATCAGCTTTGACACGTGTTTAACATCAGGAGTAAACGCTTCCCATTAAATAGTGGAAAGAATTAGCATTGTTTTACTTCACAGTGCTCTGAGTTAGCATCTCTGGCAAATGTTCCAGCTCAATTGGCCTATTTAATTTTTTCTGCCTGGGATCGGTTGGGGACGAGCTCTTCGTTGTTGCGTCACACATATATGACTTTGATTCTGCTTGTGTTTCATGCTGGCTGAGCTGTGAAGTTGCTTATTCATCAGCAGATAAATCCTAGTGTTGTCCCACTGGCTCTGGCATGTTTAAGACCCTCTCCAGTCAGTCGCACTCATAGGCTGATTAATTGCATCACAGGACCAACATTTCCACGCGTCACTGCCTGGCCATTTGCTCTACTTACAATATGAGATGGACTCTCTGGAAGTTATATTAACATGCACAAAAGAGAAATACAGAGATTTTTTTAAAAAAAGTAACGATTTTTCGAAACTTTAGACTTATTTCAGTTAATGATAATTTTATTCAAGTAACAAATGTTTTTTTTTTTTTTTTATGGTTCTAGTTTGTTACCTATAATAACCCTGTTACTGGTAAACAAGCCAAAAATCCAGTGTTGTAATACACTGTAATTTAACTGCAATACAGTGTGCATTCTTGAATGTCAAAATCACAAACTAATTGTGCATAGTTGATTTTCAATGATGAAGCTCCTTACATGAAGTTAGCCTTTGCAAAAGAGGAGAAATAAGCCACATTATCTTATCAGCTGTAATTTAAAACCAGCAAGCATAACGTGTTGTATTACTCTGTTATCAGAGCTGTAGTCAGTTCAGACGGATTGAATTTGAGCTGTAATCTTGCATCACATGCTCCAGTGGCAGGATGTGCTTCTCCATGTCAGATTTCACTTGCCGCACATTCCCACACTAATTACCATTCCGGAACAAATCCTTGAGTCACCCAACACTCTGGAGTGGTGGTCTGTCATAACAGATCTGCCGTGGAGCCTGTGGAGGGTACAGGACCATGGGAATTAGCTGTATATCAAAATCAATCAATGCTGTTAAAGAAAGTCTGCATGAAAACCTTTTAACAACACTTAACAAAACATTTTAGCTCCATAATCTGATGCATTTCAAACAAGATATTCAACTAAATGATTTATTAAGAATTTAAATGGGGTCAATTTTGATTTCATGTTGACTTTAACATTGCCAAACATACTCCCGGTGTGTGTAAAGGGGAAACAGAGCGTACTGACCTTTTGCAGGATAAGTCAAACATTAGATGTAGCATCTCTGAGCTGCTTTACACTGATCCTGTTGTCTTCATGCCACCGGCAGCGCTGAGTGTCAGATTAGGACACGATCTGTTTGTTTTGTTTTTTTGTTTTTTTTGGTGCACTACTAATTTTTTTTTCCCTCTCTTGTTGTTTGTCAACAGTTTTTTAAACTTAAATTAAGAATTTAGATAAATGGACGGCGCACTATTACTTATGAATGGGAGAAAGTGCTATGGACGATATGGCGGAATGAGCCCCGCCTTCTAAATCAAAAGAGCCAATCGCTGATTGGCAAAGTCAGCTGCCGTTAAAAGCTCCGGTTGCTATAGAAACAAACTGGAGCTTGATAAATGGCTGTAGAGAATTTAATGTCCCCCTATTCAAAGAGATGGTACTTGAGATAGTATTTCATAGGAGCTGTACTTGCGTGTTTGATTATATATTCAATTCATTTATTTACAGTTATTTATTGATTGGCTCTTTGTATTACTATAATTATTGTAATTGTTCTCTATGGCAAGCTTTTCCTTTAGTTTAAAGGAATAATTCACAGTAGAGCGCATAAATGATGCACTTTTCCATTGTTTGGATGAGCTGTTCCTTTTTTTTTCATACAAACAAACTCTCTCGCTTTAGCTTCTGTTATAGGCAGTAATGGAAAACCTATACGTGCCCTGACAGAAAACAGGCTGATGCGGTCATATGCCTGTGTGGATTTATCTGTGGGAATGAAGTGATTGTGTCCGATTGTAATGTGTTTGTTTAGACTCGAAGACGTCGTATGACAGTCCTATCACTGCAATGGCACATTTGCTCCATGGCATGCTGCGATTGCAGCTTGAGTTCATTTCTCTGGCATCCTCAATTGGAGGGACATGTCTGCTATCTGAATGTCAGCGTAGTCCAAATGTTTTCATTGTGTGTCAACTGAAGTACATGCAACTGAGCTGCAGATGGGAAACATTTTCTAGGGTATTGTGGAAAAAAATTAAATCCATCTCATGACCTAATTGGTGGTGTGTTTTTAGCAGTTATAAAGTATTGTACAACCAGCAGCCATTCAGAACACCCTAGCAACCACATGACAACATGTAACCCCCCCCCACCCCAGAACACTGTAGCATGGCAATCACTGACATTTTCTTTAGAAAATGTAAAAAATACAGTACTGATCATACACTTTCTATAGCCTACAGTCATGAAAAACCTGGAAATTCAAGTTTTAAATATAAGGTTTAAATTTGTGGTTTTTCTAGTCCTGGAAAAGTGATTTCCAAAAATAAGTCATTGAAATTTCTGTAGTGTGTATTCTCGTCTATAAATTGCTTTGTGAGTGAAATTGCAATATTCACTTTAATTTTCCAATAATTCATTTGGAAAAGTTATGGAAATTCGTTGTTCAAAAGGTTTGGGAACCATCTATAATAAAGATGCACTGTGAGTGGTTTTGGGTGAGAGCGTCTGCTAAAAGACTAAATGTAAGTGGTTGCTTTGGGGCAAAGAGATGCTCTTGTAATTTTGTTAACAACGCTGATTTGCCGTTGATTGCGTGCGAGGACCAATTTTGAGTTTAAACTGAACTTTAGTTCCTCTTCAAGTTTAACTTGTTTGACCGCACCTCAAATTCTGCTTTTATTTCTAGATGGCACACAATGTTATTTAACTCAAAACATTAATGAATGGCTTCATCACCTCAGTAACCATCATGGAATTTTTATGAGAAGAATAAATAAGTGACCCAAAGTTGGGATAATAACAGGGTGGCTAATAGTGAAGTTTTCAAACAATCCTGACTACTGCTGAGTAACATTCTCAGGCTATTCAGATTTCTCAGGTCTAAGCTTCTTATTGGCACCATGTTCCTCTCACACCCTTAGCCTTTCAACCAGAGCCAGAAGAGCAGGCGTTAGGAGCATTGGTTTTGGCTTCAATGATTACAGGTTATTACTTGGTCTACAAAATGATTAGGCAAAATTGTAGGATATTGTAGAGAAGAACGTAGGTTTTGAGTTGTTGTTGTCTTTGTGGTATCATTTGCTACCAGCTTTATGAGACAATACACGTAATATAATGGCAGCTATTGATGAAATGAAAGTAGCACTTACAAAATTGTTATTTATCTCAAAATGGACAATTATCAACATTACTAACATCAGGGGTGGGCGTTATGACCAAATTCTTATTTCACAATATGAGAAATTTTATTTCAGACTAACGATACATCACAATATAGTTATTGTCTTATTTGATCTCATTTCTGTTATTAAAAATAAGGAAAAAGAAGCAAATTACAAACAAAAGGACAAAAAAGATACAACAAAAATATAATGTAAATGTAAGTTTTTTCAGGTACAATAGGTGTAGTAAGAATTAGTAAGATACTGCATAGTCTTCACTGTATGAATTAAATAAATTTATTCTTATTAAAAAAGAAAAAAAATAAGTCAAGAGCAGTAAGTGAATTCCCATTAATAAAACAGAGCAGTACAGTGGCTGCTGTCACTTTAAGATCAAAGGCACAGATCCATTATACTGATATATATATATATATATATATATATATATATATATCTGGTTTACAACATTTGTGTGTGTGTGCGTATTCGACCAATCAAGTGAAATAAGACGTGAAAGACAACTGAATTGACTTAGACAGCCTGAGAGACGAAGGCTTTCTGTCCATGCGCTTAAGCTGTCAGTCAGCACGTGCACCACACTGAGTTCTTTTTCACTACATATTATGCTTAACACTTTTTAACAGTGCACATCCCAAATTCATGATTGCCTTCTGACAAAGGCAGCTTACTTTGGCAGTGTGCCAGTCAACGAGCACCGCACAGGGTTCCTTTTCGGGATATATTGCACTTATAACTCTTTTTAAATATCTAGAACCTCCTGCTCTCTCTATTCTCTTATATTTAATCCCTCTGAAGTGTCAATAGTGCTATATATTTTTATATATGTGGTTAATTTTAATAAGAGTGTAATTGTAACTCTGCAAGACTAAGTTAAATTTTACCCTTTAAAAATTAGGTTATGTTTTTATGCATGTTATGATTTGTATGGTGCTACCAAATCAATCAGGTGCTAGTATCTCTGGTCTTAAATGTTGGTCTGGAGCCCATTTTTGCCCTTGTATTGACGTATTCAAACCACTTAACAGGATTGGCATAGAAATGGGTCAGTCGGGTCTTGTGACTCTGTGCTAGTGATAGTATCACCTTCCAAAATCCTCAGACAAGACTTGTTCTGTAATCTTACCCATGTCACGGTATTGCTTTTGATTCCACGGTTGGTCTGTGGTGGCTACTTTCCTTCTGTGTCTGTCTTACTTTCCTTCTCCTGTGTCTTAAGGCAGACTTGCTTGTTTCTGTTTCAGTTTGGCCCTTTAATTGGAAAATAAAGTACAAGAGGCCTTTCTAAAGACACATGTTGCCCTTTCTTGTTTTAATTTTTTCAAGTTTGAATGAAATGATATGTCTTTTGCATCATTGCACAGATGAGCTATTATGATGTTGGAACATTTATATGTTAATACCCATGGGATTAATACCCATTTTCTCTTTTCCAGATGCAGCAGCTGTTCTATGAGAATTACGAGCCGAACAAGAAGGGCTACATCCGTGATCTCCACAACAGCAAGATCCACCGGGCCATAACCCTTCACCCCAACAAGAATCCTCCATACCAGTATCGCCTGCACAGCTACATATTGAGCCGAAAGATCGCTGAGCTGCGCCACCGCACCATCCAGCTTCACCGCGAGATTGTGCAGATGAGCCGCTACAGCAACACTGAGGTGCACAAGGAAGACCTCCAATTGGGCATGCCTCCTTCGTTCATGCGCTTCCATCCCCACCAACGTGAGGAGGTGCTAGAATGGGAGTTCCTCACGGGCAAGTACATTTTCTCGTCCTCGGACGGACAGCCTCCACGCCGAGGCATCGACTCCTCGCAGAAGATGGCGCTGGACGACATCATCATGCAGGTAATGGAGATGATTAACGCCAATGCCAAGACGCGAGGTAGAGTCATCGACTTTAAAGAGATCCAGTATGGATACCGAAGGGTGAACCCCATGTACGGGGCAGAGTACGTACTGGATTTGCTGCTGCTCTACAAGAAGCACAAGGGGAAGACCATGACGGTACCCGTGAGGAGGCATGCTTATCTTCAGCAGACCTTCAGCAAAATTCAGTTCCTGGAAGATGAGGAGATGGATGCCCGAGTGCTGGCTGCTAGGATCAACCAGGACTCGGACTCGTTGTCCTTCTTGTCCAACTCTCTCAAGATGCTCGTCCCTTTCAAGCTGAGCGGCCCAGGCGTCGAACAGCACGAACCCAAAGAGAAGAAGATCAACATCCTTGTGCCGCTGGCGGGACGCTACGAAATCTTTGTGCGCTTCATGGCCAACTTTGAGAAGATCTGCCTCATTCCCAACCAGAACGTCAAGTTGCTGATTCTTCTTTTCAGCACAGACAACAACACAGAGCGTATTAAGCAGATCGAGCTCATGAGAGAGTATCACATGAAGTATCCAAAAGCCGATATGGAGATCAAGCCGGTCTCTGGCCCTTTCTCCCGTGCTCTGGCCCTGGAGGTCGGCTCGGCCCACTTTACCAATGATTCCTTACTCTTCTACTGTGACGTGGACTTACTGTTTACTCCCGACTTCTTGACCCGATGTCGTGGGAACACCATTCTTGGGGAACAGACGTACTTTCCCATCATCTTTAGCCAGTACGACCCAAAGGTTGTCTACGCGGGCAAGGTGCCCAGTGACAACCACTACGTGTTCACATCCAAAACGGGCTTGTGGAGACACTACGGTTTTGGGATCGTCTGTGTCTACAAAGGAGACTTGGTCAAAGCAGGTGGCTTTGACGTCTCAATCCAAGGTTGGGGACTGGAGGACGTGGACCTCTTTAACAAATTCATCCAGTCCGGGATCAAGCTGTTCCGCAGCACGGACACTGGCATCGTGCATGTCCACCACCCCGTGGTTTGCGACCCCAACCTAGATCCCAAGCAGTACAAAATGTGCCTGGGCTCCAAAGCATCCTCGCACGGCTCCACGCAGCAACTTGCCGAGCTGTGGTTGGAGAAGAACAACCACAGCTTCCAAAAGATCTCAAACTCTAATAACGAATCAATGAGGACAGAATAGACCCCACAAGCGCACACCCATCTGTCTTCCTCTTTATGGTGTTTTTTAACTACCTTATTTATTTTTTACAGAAAAGACTTCTCTGGATATATTTTGAAATAAGTTGTTTTGTAAACTGTACAGGAGCAGGAAGACCCCTTCAGACTCGATCTTTTTTTAGCAGCATTACCGATTGTTAAAATAAGGAACACTGACGCAAGAGGAGCGACAACGAGAGATCTATTTTACGAATTTAATACTGAGCATTATATTTATGGCACCTCACGGACAGACTGCTGTGTACCTCACCGGAAAATGTGCCGCAGTGGAGTTGAAGGAGTTTGGTCATGGACATGTGGTGTCTGGCGAATGGTAAATGTTTATTTGTGAATGTTTACAGAGAGCTTTGAACAAGTGATTGATACTTGGGAAAGGGGATCTATAAAATAACAATCTTAATTGTGACAATTAAGGGCCATTGATCAAAAGTTTAATTTTTTTTTTGTCTTTTTCGTTTATTTTTTTCCGTTTATTTGTCTGGGGGGGATCCATAATAACACTGTTTTGTTTCCATTGATTTTGATTTATTTTATTGACTTCTGTGAATGAAACTGCTGGATGTACATCTTTCCAACTCATTCCCACTGTCTAATTTATTGAACGTTCGGTCTCGAATGATATCGGACTGAGGTTGTGTACATTTAGAGATTGTATAACCGTCTGTCATGGATAGCGTTTTCGTTCCTGTACGTTTTCCTCTCTCTATCTCCAATTACTTTGATTACCAAAGACTTTTTTTGCACAGTTGCTGTAGGTGATAATTTTTTTGAGCGTGCTTGTGTATGTGTGTTTGCGTGTATGTGTCTGTCCGAACACAAGGAGGTGAAGCAGGAAAAACACGTGAATTGTACTATAGGATGCAGGTACCAATGACCAGATTTCTATTCTGCACAGCTCTATGAAAGTATGTCAACAAGCCACTTAACAAAAATGATGACAACTCTTTTCTCGTTCAATTTGATCCGAGTTTGTTTGCTCCGATTCGTTATTTAATTTTTTATACAGTTCCATACAGGCCATTCTCTTGTGATCGAGCCATGCACTCCACAGGGAAATCGGCTTAAACCGCCGCCTCGCCTTCTGATGTGAGGACCAATCTCCCACAGTAGTCGTTTTATTTTTTTTTTATTTTTCTTCGGGAAGTTTTCATACTTCAGTTCTCTGTTAGCCTCCATACAACTGGGGCAAATGTTTTATATTTAATAAAATGTTTATCAAAATTGTGTTGCATGATGTTTTGATTTCTCAACCAAAACCTTTTAGGTTTTAGCCCATTCGTTTGCCTTTTAAAGCTGCTTATTAGATCTTCTAAATGCAGTGAAACAATTTTTAAAGGAATTTTGCAGATTCAAAACCAATTGAGATCTATCATCAGCATCTGTGGTGTGCTGTTGAAACCCCAAAACAAACAGATGTCTATGTGGCAAGAAAATCAAGGTTTCAACGTGATGTAGTATTTTTGTATTCTGAATCATCCTTTCTGCAGTGAAACGACTCTTCATTTAATTATTTTACCAAATGTTTTTATCAAAAGCGACAAGGACAAAAATGTTGTTTTATATAAGTGTATTTTTCTCCATATAAACAGTCCCTTACTGCTATCATTTCCAATATCTTGCAAAATTTTCCTAGGCTACTGTCTTTTCGGAAAGAACAATTGAATTTGTTGATAAAACAATGTTTTCAATAGCTCAATAGATTAAAATGGCCATATTATGCCCAAATCTTGATTATGGTTTTGGGGTCTACTAGAATAGGTTTTCATGCTTGAATGTTTTACAAAAGTCTGTCTGTAATGCTCGGTTTAGTTTCCAGTCTATTTGAAGCTCCTGCTTCTGAAAAGCATCGGCTGACACAGTTGTGTTGTGATTGGTCAACCGCTTTGATCATGTTTTAGAAACACCAAGCCCCTTACCATACCACGAGATTCAACACGATAATAACGTGCATTGGGTGGGAATTATTTAAACGAGTACGAGTGACGAGTACGTTTCCAGAAGAAAACTCGAGACATCAATTACTGATGTAGAAAATAACTCCCTTTGAAATGACTTTGTGTTTTGGAACATTGCAGTCATTTTCATGCTCAACTATAAAAAAATGACTGAAGTATTTAATAATTTACCAGAGTAAAATTACATTATGTATGTATGTCAAGTTGTGAACAGGTAGTAGAGTTCGGAAAAGAGGATCGAATGGTGGCCAGCAAACATTCCAGGTAATTAAATGAGGCCCCAAAACTGCAGTGGGCAACAAGCCTCACCTTCATGAAACTCCTGAATCGATTTACCTTTTCTGCCGTTGACCGTTACTCAATTTAAAACGAATAAGCTATACCTTCTTTTTCTCCATGCCACAAAATCAATGCTATCAGGAGAACTTATTCTGTTCTGTACGGGTTTTGTTTTAAAACCTTGTGAGCTCTCTATGTAGTCAGCGTTTTAGTGCATCATGGTTGCTCACACAAAAACCTGTTCCAAAGCAGCGACTGTGTTGTTATAAGATTACTTCTTTAGTCAAAATTTATATTTCATGTATACTTAACAGAGCACATTTTCCAATAGCTTAAAAAAAATCAATGCAAGATGAACTGAGAGGAATGTTGATTATATTATGGTTGATACTCTAACTCTTCATCTATCTCTCATTGGTAAGTTAAGTGACATGCTAACTTTGAACTCTGCTCTCTCGAAACAGTTTGGTCTTTATTTTGAGGACCAAAATGGTCTGTCGTTTTCAGTTCAGGTTCATGGAGCCTCAGTGAGTGGCAAGAAGCTCACTAGGTTTTGGAACAGAGCCCATTCTCAGATGTTCCTATCTGAGAGTGAATTTTTTGTGGTTTTCCTTCCTTTTTCTGATGAAGTTTGAGTCACAGCACTTTTTCAGTCCTGTGCGATTGTTCACCTTTTACAGTCGGCCGATATTCCAGTGAGCTGCCTGTGTTTTGTTTGACCCACTGATCCTGATATTCCTCCTCCAGTGGCCCGTTTCACACATGAGGAATGTTATTTTAAAGGTGTGTGTTTGTGGAATGAGCAGGTTTAGTGGTTTTGCTTGAGAAACTGAGTGGAGTTCTTGTCTGTACTTGAATATCTGTGGGTTTTCGAACCTGAAGTAAACCATGCTCATTTAAATACATTTATTTTCTTTCTCAATATTTGGCTTAAACCAACATAGTAATACCATATTGAGGATAAAATGTCTTTTGTCATTTATAAAGTTAATAAAGTGATGATTACTGATATTAAATATCAGCGCTGTTATATGTTGTTAGACTTGGATTATGTTTTAATAAATAAATAAGCCCTCTAAGAAGCCATGCATTACAGTGGTTTTTCCATGATGCAAAATTGTTACTTTTTTTGTTAAAGGGATAGTTCACTTTGAAATTATTTTTTTTAATGTTTTAACTTATCTCAATGTAAACTTTACCTCTTTGTTTCCACGGTATTTTCAATTTTGATATTTTTAGGTCAAACCGTTCTTGTCTGTCAGTCATATAATGGAGGTTTATGGGGTCCACCTCAAAGAGCATGCACAGAGAAGTCCAAATTAAACATGATTTAATGTAAGTACACATTGATGGCCTAAGACACGAAACGAGCGGTTTGTGAGAAAACATATCGTTTTTACCTCTTGTAACCACAGCCACGTCCAAGTGATCTGAAGGCACGGGCGCTTCGGTCTCCGCAAGCACCGGAAGTGATCTTTTGCGCCGTTACGTAAAAAAAAAAAAAAATCACCGTTGTCTGTTGATATATCGGAATTGTCTTCCATTGCAATTTTCTGTATATCTAAATATGTTTAGATCTTCACAGTGAAGGGTAACACTCCTGAAATCTCTGTGTAAACAATGAGTGACGTACTTTCCGGCGCTTGCCAGTGCTTGCGCAGTACTTGGACGTAGGTAAAAACTATATAAATACTGTCTGTTTTCTCACACAAACCGCTCGTTTCGTGTCTTAGGCCATCAATGTGTACTTACATTTACGGGTCATTAAATCATGTGGAATTTGGACTTCTCTGTGCATGCTTTTTGGAGTGGACCCCATATACTTCCATTATATGACAAACTGAACATAAAAACGGGGAAGAAATGTGATTTAAGTGACTGAAAGTGGCATGGTTTTCATGCCCAACCATCTCTAGGGTTTACAGAGAATGGTGAGCAGTAGTTCTGTGGGCCTTTCTGATGCCAGGGGTCGGAGGAGAATGCCAGACTGTTTCGAGTTGATCGAAAGGCAACTGTAACTCAAATAACCACTTTTTTTTACAACTAAGCTCTGCAGAAGAGCATCTCTGTAAACACAACACGTCAAACCTTGAAGCAGATGGACTATAGCAGCAGAAGATCACTCCTGGAACCACTCCTGTCAACTAAGAACAGAGGACTGAGGATAACATTTTGAAGTAGAAGATTCTACAAGAGAAGTTAGTGAGACCTGCTCCAAATCCCCTGTAAAAGAGTCTCATGATATTCTTTCTAGACACATCCTGTGCTGATAAGCTTCAGATTTCACGGAAAGCTTTCACAGTTTGTTTTGCATAGCTGTCGATGTGTTTATTGATATGATGGTAACAAACAGGTCAGGACTAAAACTGAATGGCGCCTTTGTTAGATTGCCATCTCCAACACGCCTTTAATGAACTTTTTTCTTCTTTTTTTTTTTTTTTCCATGAACATGAATTTGCAATATTATGTTGGTCATATTCCGGTCCTGAAGGGTAGATTTGCTCACCAGTGTGAAACTGAATGGTTTAATGTGCTTTAGATCTGATCTTACAAGCCAAAGGATCTGAAACCAAATTAATAATCGTGGCTGGATCTTGTTAAGTCTCGGCTGAACAGCATGCAATTGGTTTTAATGTGAAACAGTGCTGTGTCATCACCTGGCTTCCAAAAAGACCAAATATTAACCAGCCATGATTTTTTCCTGGCATGTTGCTGCCAGTCTTTGGCAAGACTGTCTGGCTTGACTTACTATACAGATTTCTGCTATGAGGAGGATGTGTTTAGAAGGACAACTTAATGGCTAAATTACTAGTTTTTAAAGTCCTTTACTGACACAACTGGTTCTGATCTGTCTCAAACCAAGACTTTTATTTGGTGGTTTTTGAGGATGATGTGGGCAAATAGTTAAACATCGTAGAAAGATTCAGTGAAAATTGACAAATGGTCCTCACACAAAAACTATCATGTCTTCAGGCTTAGGTTTAAAAAAAGTTTTTTTTTTCTTTTTTTTTTTTTTTTTTTTTACCTTTGTAGAGAACATTTTGAGGATTATAAAATTCCATGGATTTTAAAGGCTCTTTTTTTTACTTTTTTTTTTTTAAGAGTGTTCATACAATTTGAGAATCCTTAGATGGGCTGTACTGTGTTACAAGTTAAATTAAAAAAACCTTTAGATAATATTTTCAGATAAATTAGTAATAGTTGGTGTTCATTCACAGGCTTTCAGTTCAACATAACGATAAAATCTGCTCATTCACAGATCGTCATTCAAGTTTGTTTAGATTCAAATTCTATGACCGAAAGTAGCCTACTGATATAACCGTGTACGCTGTTAACTCTATAATTATTAGTTCATCTATTTCCACAACTTTCCCCCATTCAGTTTGGCTGTTTGCAAATATAAGACACTGGTTATTATCACATTGAAAGGATAATGATCCAGCACAGAGGAGACATTCACGTGACTCTTGCTTTCGTCTCACGTTCTCACAGACACAGTTAAGTGGGTATCTGCAGGTTAGAGTAATTGGCGTGCTAAAGGCAGTGATATTCCGAAAGGTCTTTACAATTGTTGGTGAAAGCTGCTTGTTAGGATGTGGGGTAGGGTTAGGGCTTAGTTTCTGTTGTGTACACTTTGGCTCGCACCTACCTTTCAGAACACCCATTACTTTGACCTGCAGCTATCCCACCCTGTCTACTTACGTTCCATGCACGCGCCACTCCCTGATGTTTTTTATTGGTTAATTCAAATTCCTTCCCACACTTTTTAAAGGAGTAGTTCACTTTTCAAAAAACTTTTGCTGATGATTTACTCACCCCATGTCATCCAAGATATCCATGTCTTTCTTTCTTCAGTCGAAAAGAAATTAAGGTTTTTGATGAAAACATTCCAGCATTTTTCTCGTTCGTTGAATGAACCAAATGACTCGGAAAAAGATTCGTTCATTTTGATGGACGAGTTCGAACATGAGAGTCACAAACGTGCGTCACAGAACAGAGCAAGGCGACCATTTGAGCTTATGGAACTTAAACTTGGTTAATTATTTATTAAATGAGCGATCGTTTCGCTTGATAAGACCCTTATTCATCGTCTGGAATCGTTTAAAGCCCTTTGAACAGTTTGCAGTTTGACCGAAAGTGTCTTTTGGACCTTGAACCGTTTGGTTCCCATTGAAGTCCATTATAGGGAGAACAATGCTGGAATGTTTTCATCAAAAACCTTAATTTCTTTTCAACTGAAGAAAGAAAGACATGGACATGGGGGTGAGTAAATTATCAGCAAAAGTTAAAAACTACTCCTTTAATGTTTAGAAATATTAGTTGTTGTTTGTTTTTTTTGGAATGGAAGGCCATTTCCGCCACATAAAAAAAAAACATGCCTTGTTTAATTTTAATTATGACAATAAGTAGTAATTATGAAATAAAAAGTCATTTAGACCTGTAGAATTAGATTTAGATCAATTAAATCATATTTTTTACTTTTTATGTCAAATGTATGAAAAAATGTATAAAAAGTCATAATTATGGCATAAAGTCGCAATGACAATTATGAGAAAACAGTCCAACTGCTATGCCACAATAATGACAGAAAGTCATAATTTTATGCAGTAGGCTACTTTTAAATTTGGACTTAGTAGCTATAATTGACTTTAATTCATAATTTTGAGTTCTCAAAATTTTGACTTGTTAATGTCCTAATTGATTTTAAGGCATAATTTGGTTTTAGCTCACCAACATATTTTTCTGGTTTTCAATAGAAAGAGGCTTGTTTAAGAGAACTCTCTTTTCTGTATTCGCATCAGGCTGTTGTGTTCATGAAGCTCTGTCGTCAGGTCACTGCAGTGCTAGAAGCCCAAACATCTGTTGACTGTGGTGTTTCGTAACAGTGCATATGTGGCCCAGCTGAAAGCGATATTCTGCAGCTCACACCAGAGCAGAGCCGTCTCTTGTTCAGCAATGAATAAGTAATAAGAGCTGCCTCTCTGTGTCTGGCCCAAACCTCGGCTGTTTCCATTAACTCGCCCATTAAAGTTCCTGTCATGTATTTGTGTGACATCTGGATTGTTCGATGGCAGAATGGATGGTTCCTTTCAGGCGGTGAACACCGGGAATCTCTCCATCTCTCTTCCTCCTCGAACTGACTTTCATTAAGTGTTGTGCCGTTGTTCCTCAGACCCTAGATAAGATCAGTTTGGGCGACATGTTGTCGGGATGTGGACAGATGCACAACGCTCACTGTCTAGACTAAAGTCACCATGAAATCAATATTTAAATATTTTTTTCCATCAGCGTGATGGACAGCTATGAGGTGTTTGTGCTGATACTGTGTTTGGTTTTCACCAAATGTGGCGCTGTGCTTTATGCCCATATATCCACTTTGGTCTCGCCTGTCATATAGATACCATTTTAATACTAACGGCACAAATCAGCACAAACGAAGGACACATTTTGTGTGCGATTCAGAAGAAATGGGGTGGAGAGTGCGTCACAGCTCCCGAATTAAATTTGCTATATCTGCGAAAGGGAAATGGATACAATGTTTGTTTTAACGGCACAAACCAGCACAAACGAAGGACACCGGTTTGGAGCGATTTTAACGACATGGGGTGGAGAGTGACGTAACACAACCAAAAAAATAATCTTCAATATCTCAAACTCCAAACCAGCACAAATGTTTGTTTTTACGGCACAAATGCAGCACCAACCAATGGCATAATTTTGGAGATTATTTCGTTTTATGGGGTGCCAACTTCACGCAGGTCTTTTTTTCAGGTCAAAATTAAGCTCCCCACTTAAAACCATGCAATCTTGCTAAAAAAAACCCCTGATTTTCCCCTTAGACATGACACACAAGCCCTCAAAAACACCCACTACAACACACAGTAGTCTTACGCACCCGTGAGATAAATTCAAAACGCACTACAAAAAAGGGACGCAATTTATTGCTTGTGGATTCATTTTGGCTTAGTTTTTGTTAAATAAACCATGACACTGTGCAATATGGCATGTGGTGTTGTTCATCTGAGGATGTATATACCTCGTTTTAAGACCAAGGACCAGGTAAAACCATAGAATTCAAAAGGGTGTGCTTTCTTTTTCACATAACTGTCTAACCGTGGCAGGGTGGGGCTATGTCATCCAAACTGCCATTCCAATGATCCAATCAAATCCTGAGGACTAAATCCAACCCCGTCCCAGATTTTTTCTCATTTCGGAAGTGGTTTAACCTAATATTTGTCCCAATAGAACCCAGACTGATCTCATGAAATGGCGTATTTATGACACGCCAATTCGTATTTTCATTTTTGGCATGCTATCGACACGCATAATCACTTTTCAGCGTGTTTATGAACGCCGTTGACTTAACGTTACATTACCGTATATATAAATGTATGACCTACCCCAAACCCCATCCCTAAACATACCCGTCACTGGGGTTAATAACATTTATGAGTCTTCCCCTACCATCCTAGGAAATACTGTATATCACTCCCCAGATGTAGATTTACATTTTGCTTCGTTTCGCTCGGACATTTCATGGCGTGCACATACACGCGGAATCACTCGGACAGTTAGCGACGTAGACATACACGCGGATAGCTTAAAATGCGTATATTGAAAGTGGTGTGTATGTTTACGCAAAAGTCATGATGCCATGTTGCAGAGCCTCTGAAGTTTGGGTCTACTACAAGAAAACTGTAAGTTAAATAAAGTCTGTGCTGAGTCTGGTGCAATGTAGCTTGAAAGCCTGATGGGTTACTGTCATAAAGTCTATAACATATTCAACAGCTACAGGAAAACTACATCTGATCAGCATAAATCTGAATACATTTACAGCTATGCACATCTGGCCCATTACCCCTCAGCACCATCTCACTATTTTGTCTTCATAAAATCTGGGGGGAAAAGAAGTCGCATTTCTACTATATTCTAAACTGCATTCATAACTACATGTTCATGGTTTATAATGAGGCATTTCAACGGACATTTGTACAGACTCAAAGTAAAAAACAGTTTTTCTAAGCAGACTTTTCTTTCTTTTAATTGTGCAGAAGGTTTGTTTTGCTGTTTAATGCTGCGTAATATTCCTTGCAATTGTTTTATGTTTTTGTCAAAGTGAAGATCTGGTGTGTAATCTCTTTTTCATGACCTGAGCAGATGTAGAAATCAAAGTTTTTCCAACTAAACATCTGAAAAGCAACACGTTAACTAGACAAGCATGAACACATTCTGATGCCGGTTTTGAGGAGGGTGATTAGCATCCATGGGACAGCCTGCCCGCGTGCCAGCCAAACTTCCCCCACATTATACTGGTGAACAACACGGCCGTTGTTTCTGGCCAAGGAAATGCAAAGATGTTCTTTATTTAATGTGGCTTAAAGCTCCTGTGAATCAGCACTTTTGAGTGTCTCTGTGTGAAACATTTCCTGTTCATTCTCAATGCAAATCCTTTACGCCAAATTAAAGGGATAACTTCTCCCACAAATAAAATTCTGTCATTTATACTTGCCCTCATCCTAAACCTTTATGATATTTCGAGGCTTGACGTCATACAGGTTTTTAACATAGTAAATAATGGGATTTAATCTTTGAATATATAAATGAACAGTATATATTTAAGAAAATACTGCTGTGCTGATAAAGTTGGATTTTATCAGTGCATTCATCATGAGCAAACACTATACAAATAATATTATCCAGCTGAAAACACATTCTGTGAGTAGTTATCTGCAGTCTTCATCTGTATAGAAAACTGGTTTAAAAGCTTATCAGTAATAGTAATGTGAAACACACTGTTGTAATTCCTCAGATTTCTGTGTTTAATGGATTCCTGGTAGGGGTCTGTCTGCGGGAGACATGCTGAGGAAGCGGAGCAGATAAAGGCTCGATTGTTTACGTGTGTGGTGGAAGCTCAAGCTGTGGTTTGTGAAGGACATGTGAGCTTGTGTAATGGTCTGCTTGTATGTGTCATTGCTTGAGGTGTTGTGTGCCAGGACAACACCAGGAATAAACAGCTTTGCCATGTAATTGATTCAATTCAAATTCAGCAAATTCCAAGTCGTTCTCAGTGTAATACTGGTGCACAGAAGTCTGGCTCTCGTCTTAACATTAAAGGTTCCTTATTGGTTTCACTCTCAGAAAAAAATGTACAAAAGCTGTCACTGGGGCTGTACCTTTTCAAAAGGTAAACTTTTGTCCATTTTAGGTGCTAGTAATATGTACATTTTTTAGGTGTTAATATGTACATTTTAGCTGCTAATAAGTACATTTTAAGTGTCAATATGTACATTTTAGGTGCTATTATGTACATTTTAGGTGCTAATATGTGCATTTTAGTTGTTAATATGTACATTTTAGGTGCCAATATGTACATTTCAAGTGTTAATATGTACATTTCAGGTGCTAATATGTAGATTTTAAGTATTAATATATACATTTTAGGTGTTAATATTTACATTTTAGATGCTAATAAGTACATTTTAGGTGTTAATATCTACATTTTAGGTACTATTATGTACATTTTAGTTGTTAATATGTACATTTTAGGAGCTAATATGTACATTTTTAGGTACTAATATGTACATTTTAGGTGCTAAAATGTACAACTAAGGTACCAATTTGCAGCCTTTGGGTACAAAAGTGTACCTTTTGAAAAGGTACAGCCCCAGTGACCGCTTTTGTACCTTTTTTTTCGGAGAGTGTATGGTTCCATGAAGAACCTTTAAAGGGTTGGTTCACCCAAGAATTATCCCATGATTTACTCACCCACAAGCCATCCTTGGTGTATATAACTTTCTTCTTTCAGCCAAACACAATCGGAGTTATATTAAAAATATTCTGGGTCTTCCCAGCTTTAATGGGAGTTTTTGAAGTTCCAAAAAGTGAATCCATCCATTATAAAAGTAATATGACTAAAGGCTTTCTTAACCCTTAAAGACCTAGACCATTTTTGGAGCACCTGCACCGCTTGTTCTTTTCTTTGTTTTTCTAACCCATTATAGCAGTCAGCATCAAGTGCCATATATCATTTTTATCAGGAGAACTTGAAGTTTCAATCTATCTCATTTAAATAATCCAATTTTACATTTAATTTGTCTTAGAATGGATGAATTTACCAGATTTAAGAAAAACGGCAGCATATTTGTGGTGATTTTTTTTTACTCAACTCAAACAAATCCTCCTGAAGTTTGGATTTTTTCCTTTAGAAAGCTGTACTTGGATATTTTACATTTCCAGATGTAATTTTGACTACATGCAACAATCCCTAAGCAAGTTATAGGTATTTATTACAACATTATTATAGGCGATTTTCAGTGAAAAGCATTGTTTCAGTGAAAACAGTGTTTTTCATACTGACAATTTAGATGTGTCCAAAAAAGTTAAGGAAGTAACATAAATAGAAACATTGTAGTAGAACAATGAAGCAAAAAACAAAAAAAAAAAACAAAAAAAAAAAAACTTATATATAAATAAAACTTATATATATATATAAACACACACACACACACACACACACACACACACACACACACACACACACATTATAAAAGTAATATGACTAAAGGCTTTCTTAAGCAAAGCGATGTGTTTTTGTAAGAAAAATACCCATATCTCTAACTTTATAAACTAGAATCACTGGCTTCCGAAAGCGAGTCTAGTTCCGGCTGTAGAGTGACCTCTGACGCGACACATGACATATTGACAAACGGAGGATAGAGGAAAACAAAACCCTGGTCATGAATTAGAAGCCTAAAAAAATCATTTTAAAAGAGAAATGTAGGAGGAGCTTGAGTTTGTTGTCCAGCCCCATTTGTTTGAACCGTGAGAGGCATCTACTCTCACCTAAGCTTACGATACTCCAACTTCCTATGTTGTTGGGTCAGAGATCACTCTTCTGCTGGAGCTTGACTCACATATGCCTGTTACTGGAAGCCAGTAATTATGGTAAATGGACTGCATTTATATAGCACTTTCACAGACCCAATGGCCACCAAAGCGCTTTACATATTGCCTCGCATTCACCCATCCAGCTCTTTGGGAGCAGCTGGAGTTAGGTGTCTTGCTCATGGACACCTCGACACTTGGTCAGGTAGAACCGGGGATTAAACCACCAACCTTCCGGTTTGTAGGCAATCTACATGAACCACTGCCACCCATTATAGTTTATCAAGTTATAAATATGGATATTTTTCTTACAAAAACACATCGCTTCACTTCAGAAGGCCTTTTATTTACCCCCTGAAGCTGTATGGATTACTTTGATGATGGATGGATGCGCTTTTTGGAGCTTCAAAAAACTCTATTCACTCCCATTATAAAATTGGGAAGAGCCAGGATATTTTCTAATACAACTCAGATTGTGTTTGGCTGACAGAATTAAGTCATTACACCTACTGTAGGATGGCTTGAGGGTGAGTAAATTATGGGATCATTTTCATTTTTGGGTGAACGAATCCTTTAACATCCACGGAACCTTTCCGTACTTTCGATAGTTATAATGTTTTTCACACTAAGATTTCTTTTGGGGACCAAAAATGGTGGTTCTGCATCATCTCTGGGAAAAAAACCAACACTTTTGGAAACCTTTATTTTTAAGAGTAACTATATATTTATGTTACAGCATCAAAGCAGCTGAAACTTTTTTTTCCCTTCAGCACCGACTCCCACCTGGTCTCCATTCATACCCGGCGCTATGGGCGGGCCTTAGGGGGCCGGGCCCGCCTACCGAGCGCCTGTGCCCCCCTCTCCATGCAATTTGCAATTAATACATTTTAAAAAGAAATTTATTTTAAAAATAAAAATAATGTATTGAATAACTCATGCGGAGATTCCACTCCCAAAAACGTCGACTTCAGCTGTATTAAGAACATGAGTGGGCCAGTTATTTTTATTACTCTTCTTAAGTTGCACCAGCCCTTACACAATGCTAAATCATAAAACAGATATGTACAATAACATTACGATATCCTTTAATCGATTTAAATAGTTATTGATTTAGGTTTATGTGGTCGTTCAATTACGCCTTTATATTTGTATTAAACGTGAATGTAAATAATGGTCCAGGGGTAGAACTTTTGCCAAGCGTGCCAGAGATTCTGGGTTCTAATCCGTTCTAATAACATTTTTTTTTTACATCAAAACTGATTATGTTTATCAGTGGTTGTATATCAGGCAGAGACAAAACATCTTCAGAACATTTTGTGTTTTAATTTCACCGTAATTAATTTCAACGGATTGCGCGTCCGAGTGAAGACTGTGCGCAAGCCAGAAAAAAAAAAACACATTAGCCTATCCGCGCCAGCGGCAACGAGCATTAATTTGAACAGTTGATTTTAAAAACACATTTCAGCGCTAGATCGTCTCTTATTTAAAAAACGAACGAAACGAATGCTCTGCTAGTTAACTGAAGATGTTTTGTTTATTTGTATTGGTACATTCGTGCCGGAATGTTTCAAAAGTGGTGGGTACAATATCGACGGTGGGGACATATCCCACCCGCAAATTACGCCTGGTACTTGAAATCGGCGTAATAGTTGGTTTTTGTCCTATAGAAAAATGTATTGGATGTCATAATTAGGCCCCCCCTACAATATTAAATGCCCGTCCATTGGTTTGTTTCTGCAGCCGGCTCTGCTCATGGCCCTCTATCAGAATCCAGAGTTTTGGGAAGATTGGAGAAACTTAATTTTTCGCCCCAAAAAAAAAAACGTAAGGGGTACCACTGTCGTTTTTTTTTTCGGGCCGAATTTTTGAGTTTCGATATCTCAGCTCTGGAAGGGGCTAGAGCCTCCATTTTTGCACTCAGGTCTAAGTCTCATGGCCCTCTATCAGAATCCAGAGTTTTGGGAAGATTGGAGAAACTTAATTTTTCGCCCAAAAAAAAAAACGTAAGGGGTACCACTGTCGTTTTTTTTTCGGGCCGAATTTTTGAGTTTCGATATCTCAGCTCTGGAAGGGGCTAGAGCCTCCATTTTTGCACTCAGGTCTAAGTCTCATGGCCCTCTATCAGAATCCAGAGTTTTGGGAAGATTGGAGAAACTTAATTTTTCGCCCAAAAAAAAAAAACGTAAGGGGTACCACTGTCGTTTTTTTTTTCGGGCCGAATTTTTGAGTTTCGATATCTCAGCTCTGGAAGGGGCTAGAGCCTCCATTTTTGCACTCAGGTCTAAGTCTCATGGCCCTCTATCAGAATCCAGAGTTTTGGGAAGATTGGAGAAACTTAATTTTTCGCCCAAAAAAAAAAAACGTAAGGGGTACCACTGTCGTTTTTTTTTCGGGCCGAATTTTTGAGTTTCGATATCTCAGCTCTGGAAGGGGCTAGAGCCTCCATTTTTGCACTCAGGTCTAAGTCTCATGGCCCTCTATCAGAATCCAGAGTTTTGGGAAGATTGGAGAAACTTAATTTTTCGCCCAAAAAAAAAAACGTAAGGGGTACCACTGTCGTTTTTTTTTCGGGCCGAATTTTTGAGTTTCGATATCTCAGCTCTGGAAGGGGCTAGAGCCTCCATTTTTGCACTCAGGTCTAAGTCTCATGGCCCTCTATCAGAATCCAGAGTTTTGGGAAGATTGGAGAAACTTAATTTTTCGCCCAAAAAAAAAAACGTAAGGGGTACCACTGTCGTTTTTTTTTCGGGCCGAATTTTTGAGTTTCGATATCTCAGCTCTGGAAGGGGCTAGAGCCTCCATTTTTGCACTCAGGTCTAAGTCTCATGGCCCTCTATCAGAATCCAGAGTTTTGGGAAGATTGGAGAAACTTAATTTTTCGCCCAAAAAAAAAAACGTAAGGGGTACCACTGTCGTTTTTTTTTTCGGGCCGAATTTTTGAGTTTCGATATCTCAGCTCTGGAAGGGGCTAGAGCCTCCATTTTTGCACTCAGGTCTAAGTCTCATGGCCCTCTATCAGAATCCAGAGTTTTGGGAAGATTGGAGAAACTTAATTTTTCGCCCAAAAAAAAAAAACGTAAGGGGTACCACTGTCGTTTTTTTTTCGGGCCGAATTTTTGAGTTTCGATATCTCAGCTCTGGAAGGGGCTAGAGCCTCCATTTTTGCACTCAGGTCTAAGTCTCATGGCCCTCTATCAGAATCCAGAGTTTTGGGAAGATTGGAGAAACTTAATTTTTCGCCCAAAAAAAAAAACGTAAGGGGTACCACTGTCGTTTTTTTTTCGGGCCGAATTTTTGAGTTTCGATATCTCAGCTCTGGAAGGGGCTAGAGCCTCCATTTTTGCACTCAGGTCTAAGTCTCATGGCCCTCTATCAGAATCCAGAGTTTTGGGAAGATTGGAGAAACTTAATTTTTCGCCCAAAAAAAAAAACGTAAGGGGTACCACTGTCGTTTTTTTTTCGGGCCGAATTTTTGAGTTTCGATATCTCAGCTCTGGAAGGGGCTAGAGCCTCCATTTTTGCACTCAGGTCTAAGTCTCATGGCCCTCTATCAGAATCCAGAGTTTTGGGAAGATTGGAGAAACTTAATTTTTCGCCCAAAAAAAAAAACGTAAGGGGTACCACTGTCGTTTTTTTTTCGGGCCGAATTTTTGAGTTTCGATATCTCAGCTCTGGAAGGGGCTAGAGCCTCCATTTTTGCACTCAGGTCTAAGTCTCATGGCCCTCTATCAGAATCCAGAGTTTTGGGAAGATTGGAGAAACTTAATTTTTCGCCCAAAAAAAAAAAACGTAAGGGGTACCACTGTCGTTTTTTTTTCGGGCCGAATTTTTGAGTTTCGATATCTCAGCTCTGGAAGGGGCTAGAGCCTCCATTTTTGCACTCAGGTCTAAGTCTCATGGCCCTCTATCAGAATCCAGAGTTTTGGGAAGATTGGAGAAACTTAATTTTTCGCCCAAAAAAAAAAAACGTAAGGGGTACCACTGTCGTTTTTTTTTCGGGCCGAATTTTTGAGTTTCGATATCTCAGCTCTGGAAGGGGCTAGAGCCTCCATTTTTGCACTCAGGTCTAAGTCTCATGGCCCTCTATCAGAATCCAGAGTTTTGGGAAGATTGGAGAAACTTAATTTTTCGCCCAAAAAAAAAAAACGTAAGGGGTACCACTGTCGTTTTTTTTTCGGGCCGAATTTTTGAGTTTCGATATCTCAGCTCTGGAAGGGGCTAGAGCCTCCATTTTTGCACTCAGGTCTAAGTCTCATGGCCCTCTATCAGAATCCAGAGTTTTGGGAAGATTGGAGAAACTTAATTTTTCGCCCAAAAAAAAAAACGTAAGGGGTACCACTGTCGTTTTTTTTTTCGGGCCGAATTTTTGAGTTTCGATATCTCAGCTCTGGAAGGGGCTAGAGCCTCCATTTTTGCACTCAGGTCTAAGTCTCATGGCCCTCTATCAGAATCCAGAGTTTTGGGAAGATTGGAGAAACTTAATTTTTCGCCCAAAAAAAAAAAACGTAAGGGGTACCACTGTCGTTTTTTTTTCGGGCCGAATTTTTGAGTTTCGATATCTCAGCTCTGGAAGGGGCTAGAGCCTCCATTTTTGCACTCAGGTCTAAGTCTCATGGCCCTCTATCAGAATCCAGAGTTTTGGGAAGATTGGAGAAACTTAATTTTTCGCCCAAAAAAAAAAACGTAAGGGGTACCACTGTCGTTTTTTTTTTCGGGCCGAATTTTTGAGTTTCGATATCTCAGCTCTGGAAGGGGCTAGAGCCTCCATTTTTGCACTCAGGTCTAAGTCTCATGGCCCTCTATCAGAATCCAGAGTTTTGGGAAGATTGGAGAAACTTAATTTTTCGCCCAAAAAAAAAAACGTAAGGGGTACCACTGTCGTTTTTTTTTCGGGCCGAATTTTTGAGTTTCGATATCTCAGCTCTGGAAGGGGCTAGAGCCTCCATTTTTGCACTCAGGTCTAAGTCTCATGGCCCTCTATCAGAATCCAGAGTTTTGGGAAGATTGGAGAAACTTAATTTTTCGCCCAAAAAAAAAAACGTAAGGGGTACCACTGTCGTTTTTTTTTTCGGGCCGAATTTTTGAGTTTCGATATCTCAGCTCTGGAAGGGGCTAGAGCCTCCATTTTTGCACTCAGGTCTAAGTCTCATGGCCCTCTATCAGAATCCAGAGTTTTGGGAAGATTGGAGAAACTTAATTTTTCGCCCAAAAAAAAAAAACGTAAGGGGTACCACTGTCGTTTTTTTTTT
This sequence comes from Pimephales promelas, assembly GCF_016745375.1. The sequence goes on from NW_024121632.1 coordinate 932,091, forward strand.
CGGGCCGAATTTTTGAGTTTCGATATCTCAGCTCTGGAAGGGGCTAGAGCCTCCATTTTTGCACTCAGGTCTAAGTCTCATGGCCCTCTATCAGAATCCAGAGTTTTGGGAAGATTGGAGAAACTTAATTTTTCGCCCAAAAAAAAAAAACGTAAGGGGTACCACTGTCGTTTTTTTTTTCGGGCCGAATTTTTGAGTTTCGATATCTCAGCTCTGGAAGGGGCTAGAGCCTCCATTTTTGCACTCAGGTCTAAGTCTCATGGCCCTCTATCAGAATCCAGAGTTTTGGGAAGATTGGAGAAACTTAATTTTTCGCCCAAAAAAAAAAACGTAAGGGGTACCACTGTCGTTTTTTTTTTCGGGCCGAATTTTTGAGTTTCGATATCTCAGCTCTGGAAGGGGCTAGAGCCTCCATTTTTGCACTCAGGTCTAAGTCTCATGGCCCTCTATCAGAATCCAGAGTTTTGGGAAGATTGGAGAAACTTAATTTTTCGCCCAAAAAAAAAAACGTAAGGGGTACCACTGTCGTTTTTTTTTCGGGCCGAATTTTTGAGTTTCGATATCTCAGCTCTGGAAGGGGCTAGAGCCTCCATTTTTGCACTCAGGTCTAAGTCTCATGGCCCTCTATCAGAATCCAGAGTTTTGGGAAGATTGGAGAAACTTAATTTTTCGCCCAAAAAAAAAAAACGTAAGGGGTACCACTGTCGTTTTTTTTTCGGGCCGAATTTTTGAGTTTCGATATCTCAGCTCTGGAAGGGGCTAGAGCCTCCATTTTTGCACTCAGGTCTAAGTCTCATGGCCCTCTATCAGAATCCAGAGTTTTGGGAAGATTGGAGAAACTTAATTTTTCGCCCAAAAAAAAAAACGTAAGGGGTACCACTGTCGTTTTTTTTTCGGGCCGAATTTTTGAGTTTCGATATCTCAGCTCTGGAAGGGGCTAGAGCCTCCATTTTTGCACTCAGGTCTAAGTCTCATGGCCCTCTATCAGAATCCAGAGTTTTGGGAAGATTGGAGAAACTTAATTTTTCGCCCAAAAAAAAAAAACGTAAGGGGTACCACTGTCGTTTTTTTTTCGGGCCGAATTTTTGAGTTTCGATATCTCAGCTCTGGAAGGGGCTAGAGCCTCCATTTTTGCACTCAGGTCTAAGTCTCATGGCCCTCTATCAGAATCCAGAGTTTTGGGAAGATTGGAGAAACTTAATTTTTCGCCCAAAAAAAAAAAACGTAAGGGGTACCACTGTCGTTTTTTTTTCGGGCCGAATTTTTGAGTTTCGATATCTCAGCTCTGGAAGGGGCTAGAGCCTCCATTTTTGCACTCAGGTCTAAGTCTCATGGCCCTCTATCAGAATCCAGAGTTTTGGGAAGATTGGAGAAACTTAATTTTTCGCCCAAAAAAAAAAACGTAAGGGGTACCACTGTCGTTTTTTTTTCGGGCCGAATTTTTGAGTTTCGATATCTCAGCTCTGGAAGGGGCTAGAGCCTCCATTTTTGCACTCAGGTCTAAGTCTCATGGCCCTCTATCAGAATCCAGAGTTTTGGGAAGATTGGAGAAACTTAATTTTTCGCCCAAAAAAAAAAACGTAAGGGGTACCACTGTCGTTTTTTTTTCGGGCCGAATTTTTGAGTTTCGATATCTCAGCTCTGGAAGGGGCTAGAGCCTCCATTTTTGCACTCAGGTCTAAGTCTCATGGCCCTCTATCAGAATCCAGAGTTTTGGGAAGATTGGAGAAACTTAATTTTTCGCCCAAAAAAAAAAACGTAAGGGGTACCACTGTCGTTTTTTTTTTCGGGCCGAATTTTTGAGTTTCGATATCTCAGCTCTGGAAGGGGCTAGAGCCTCCATTTTTGCACTCAGGTCTAAGTCTCATGGCCCTCTATCAGAATCCAGAGTTTTGGGAAGATTGGAGAAACTTAATTTTTCGCCCAAAAAAAAAAACGTAAGGGGTACCACTGTCGTTTTTTTTTCGGGCCGAATTTTTGAGTTTCGATATCTCAGCTCTGGAAGGGGCTAGAGCCTCCATTTTTGCACTCAGGTCTAAGTCTCATGGCCCTCTATCAGAATCCAGAGTTTTGGGAAGATTGGAGAAACTTAATTTTTCGCCCAAAAAAAAAAAACGTAAGGGGTACCACTGTCGTTTTTTTTTCGGGCCGAATTTTTGAGTTTCGATATCTCAGCTCTGGAAGGGGCTAGAGCCTCCATTTTTGCACTCAGGTCTAAGTCTCATGGCCCTCTATCAGAATCCAGAGTTTTGGGAAGATTGGAGAAACTTAATTTTTCGCCCAAAAAAAAAAACGTAAGGGGTACCACTGTCGTTTTTTTTTCGGGCCGAATTTTTGAGTTTCGATATCTCAGCTCTGGAAGGGGCTAGAGCCTCCATTTTTGCACTCAGGTCTAAGTCTCATGGCCCTCTATCAGAATCCAGAGTTTTGGGAAGATTGGAGAAACTTAATTTTTCGCCCAAAAAAAAAAACGTAAGGGGTACCACTGTCGTTTTTTTTTTCGGGCCGAATTTTTGAGTTTCGATATCTCAGCTCTGGAAGGGGCTAGAGCCTCCATTTTTGCACTCAGGTCTAAGTCTCATGGCCCTCTATCAGAATCCAGAGTTTTGGGAAGATTGGAGAAACTTAATTTTTCGCCCAAAAAAAAAAACGTAAGGGGTACCACTGTCGTTTTTTTTTTCGGGCCGAATTTTTGAGTTTCGATATCTCAGCTCTGGAAGGGGCTAGAGCCTCCATTTTTGCACTCAGGTCTAAGTCTCATGGCCCTCTATCAGAATCCAGAGTTTTGGGAAGATTGGAGAAACTTAATTTTTCGCCCAAAAAAAAAAAAACGTAAGGGGTACCACTGTCGTTTTTTTTTTCGGGCCGAATTTTTGAGTTTCGATATCTCAGCTCTGGAAGGGGCTAGAGCCTCCATTTTTGCACTCAGGTCTAAGTCTCATGGCCCTCTATCAGAATCCAGAGTTTTGGGAAGATTGGAGAAACTTAATTTTTCGCCCAAAAAAAAAACGTAAGGGGTACCACTGTCGTTTTTTTTTCGGGCCGAATTTTTGAGTTTCGATATCTCAGCTCTGGAAGGGGCTAGAGCCTCCATTTTTGCACTCAGGTCTAAGTCTCATGGCCCTCTATCAGAATCCAGAGTTTTGGGAAGATTGGAGAAACTTAATTTTTCGCCCAAAAAAAAAAAACGTAAGGGGTACCACTGTCGTTTTTTTTTCGGGCCGAATTTTTGAGTTTCGATATCTCAGCTCTGGAAGGGGCTAGAGCCTCCATTTTTGCACTCAGGTCTAAGTCTCATGGCCCTCTATCAGAATCCAGAGTTTTGGGAAGATTGGAGAAACTTAATTTTTCGCCCAAAAAAAAAAACGTAAGGGGTACCACTGTCGTTTTTTTTTCGGGCCGAATTTTTGAGTTTCGATATCTCAGCTCTGGAAGGGGCTAGAGCCTCCATTTTTGCACTCAGGTCTAAGTCTCATGGCCCTCTATCAGAATCCAGAGTTTTGGGAAGATTGGAGAAACTTAATTTTTCGCCCAAAAAAAAAAACGTAAGGGGTACCACTGTCGTTTTTTTTTTGGGGCGAATTTTTGAGTTTCGATATCTCAGCTCTGGAAGGGGCTAGAGCCTCCATTTTTGCACTCAGGTCTAAGTCTCATGGCCCTCTATCAGAATCCAGAGTTTTGGGAAGATTGGAGAAACTTAATTTTTCGCCCAAAAAAAAAAAACGTAAGGGGTACCACTGTCGTTTTTTTTTCGGGCCGAATTTTTGAGTTTCGATATCTCAGCTCTGGAAGGGGCTAGAGCCTCCATTTTTGCACTCAGGTCTAAGTCTCATGGCCCTCTATCAGAATCCAGAGTTTTGGGAAGATTGGAGAAACTTAATTTTTCGCCCAAAAAAAAAAAACGTAAGGGGTACCACTGTCGTTTTTTTTTTTGGGCCGAATTTTTGAGTTTCGATATCTCAGCTCTGGAAGGGGCTAGAGCCTCCATTTTTTGCACTCATGGTCT
>NW_024121633.1:0-23012 GCF_016745375.1 Pimephales promelas
TTTTAGGGCCCAAGCCTGAAAGGGCGAAGGCCCTATTTGTTTTTCCTTAGGATTATTATTATTAGGGCCCAAGCCTGAAAGGGCGAAGGCCCTATTGTTTTCCTTAGGATTATTATTATTATTATTATATTATTATTATTATTTATACGACTATTCGGGCACTTTTGGGGCCCTTAACATGCTCAAAAACTCTTGAAACTTAGCACACGGGTCAGAACCCGCGGCCATCAGGGCCGGGCTGAAGATGGTACCCGGGCGTGGCAGGGGGGCTAGACAGCGCCCCTGGAACGGGGTCCGAAAACTTGGTCCATAAATCAAACACGCTTGCATGTAATAATATGAAACTCGGTGCACATATAGATCTCATCGTTCATATATACCTCATACTATTACTTTTTACCCCAGCCCAACAGGAAGTCGGTTATTTAGGGTTGTTCATAAAACACTCGCAATGGAATTTGAAGTACTACTCCTAGAGAATTCAAACACACGGCACGAAACTCGGTCAGCATGAAGTCAAGGCATTGACGATGAAAGTTTGCGAGGGGATTTTTGATATCTCGAACGGTTTGGCCATGGCGAGGAAACGAAATTATGGCGAGAAACGTGAAACAGGAAGTGTGTTATAACTTCAGCATACATTAACTGATCTTGATGAAACTTCAGCAGTGTGTTCGCTGTAAGAGGACGATCACATGGATGTGACTATTGTGAGTCAAAGTTATAGCGCCACCAACTGGTAGCAGGAAGTGTGTCACTTTCAAAATGCTTTGAACTCACCCTTTTATTTTTACCCGATGTGCTTCAAACTTAATCTGTATAATGTAAATACATAGCAGATGAAGACCTGTGAATGGATTCTTGATATCTTTGATACTGTTGCCGTGGCAACGCATCAAACTTTAAAATTCTTTTTTTTTATGATTTTGAGACTCTTAGCGGCTTTTGGGGCCCTTAACGGGTTTGAAAACTCTTGAAACTTTGCACACAGGTCAGATCCCACAGCCATCAGAGCCGGGCTGAAGATGGTACCTGGTGTGGCAGGGGGGCTAGACAGCGCCCCCTGGAACGGGGTCCGAACACTTGGTCCATAAATCAAACACGCTTGCATGTAATAATATGAAACTCGGTACACATGTTGATCTCATCGTTTCATCTATACCTCACGCTCTTACTTTTTACCCCAGCCAAACAGGAAGTCGGCTATTGAGGTTTGTTTGTAAAACGCTCGCAATGGAATGTGCAATACTCCTCCTAGAGAATTCAAACACACGGCACGAAACTCGGTCAGCATGAAGTCAAGGCATTGAGGATGAAAGTTTGCGAGGGGATTTTTGATATCTCGAACGGTTTGGCCGTGGCGAGGAAACAAAATTATGGCGAGAAACGTGAAACAGGAAGTGTGTTATAACTTCAGCATACATTAACTGATCTTGATGAAACTTCAGCAGTGTGTTCACTGTAAGAGGCTGATTACATGGATGTGACTATTGTGAGTCAAAGTTATAGCGCCACCAACTGGCAGCAGGAAGTGTGTCACTTTCAAAATGCTTTGATATCACCCTCTTATTTTTAACCGATTTGCTTCAAACTTCATCTGTATAATGTAAAAATACAGCAGATGTAGACCTGTGAATGGATTCTTGATATCTTTGATACTGTTGCTGTGGCAACAAATCAAACTTTAACATTCTTTTTTGATACTTTTGGGACTCTTAGCATGCTTGAAATTGCTTGAAACAGATAGATACAGATAGCTCGACAGATACATCACATTTATTAGCCAGTAGGCATGTGCAACTTTGGCAAAAGATTAAAGTAATGTCAAAAAAGTAAACAGTAAACACTAAAAGCCTCATATCTTCTAAAAATGTAATTATACATCATTTGTTTCTAAATTAAATTATACAAATATTATAATTAAAGCAGTTTTTCCCTTTTTTCATTTAAGAATTATGTTTACGTTCAAAAACAGCCAGGTTGTAAAATTCAGAAGAAGAAAAAATAATCTGAGTCATACGTAGTGCTATACTGCCCTCTTGTGTTCAATATCAGTTAGGCCTATTGTGTATATTCCCACCGGTTAATCAAGGTGTGACTCCGCTGGGACTCGGGAACTTTTAAATCGCTTACTTAAAACCGAAAGTCAAAATACAGATATCCGCACAAGACATTAATGTTGTGGAGTAGAGCAAGCATTTTAAATAAATTCCTATTAAGTAACTAAACAGAATGAACGTTCACTCTGTTCTGCTGGTTCCTCGCTGTTGGCGCGCACAGTTATGAATGCTTGTGCAGCCATGAGTTTTAGTTTAATTTTAAAATTAGCACAATTTCGGGATTTGTATTATTTGAATTTATTTTTAAAAAACACAATGTTGAGTTTTATTGTAACACTGTTTAATCGCGCCCACGGTTATATTTTGTATATTATATATAATTATAATGTATTTCTGTATAAAATAATACTACAATAAAAAACACATTTGTGACCGACCTGATCCAGCAAAATTAGTCACAGTGACCCAAATTTAAAAATTGAGATTTTGATATTAATGGAAAGAGGACACTGTAAGCTTTCAAACCTTGGTCATACCTTGAATGGTTGTAACGATATACAGATTTGAATTCTGGTCGTCTGCCCTTTTTTTCCAATTGAAAACCTAAGAAAATCGCTTTTAAAGTTTTTTTGCCCGTTTTTTTTTTTTTTTTTTTTTGATATCTTTCAAAATCCATAGCATTTTAAGGGATAAACTATTTATTTTATATAGCTTAATTTGACCAAATAGATTAACATATATAAATGCAATTTAACGAGGCTGAAACTCAACTTATTTTTAATTTTTTTGAAATAAATAATTAAAAAGTCACTTTTACAAAAATGTTCTAAAATCAGAAAGATTAAAGAGGAGTCAGAGAGAAATTCAGTTTTCATACGGATTAGCCCACATAAGCAGAGAGCAGTCTGTTTTCTTTCATTTTGAATGGTTGTGTTTAAAAGTAGACATTTCAATATATATGTCTGTGAGGATACCTTATACGCTGACTTTCGGTTCATGAGACAAGCTTCAGTTCACGTGCCGCGCGTCTCCGCGTCGTGATTAGGCCTAGCCTATTGTCTGCAATTTATTTCTTATTATTAAATCCTAGTAATTGGTTGATGAAACATTGATTTAAATTAAGATAATTATTTTAAAACGAAATTTACTTTAAAGAAAGGCTTTGTGCTTGCATGTTTAAGCTATGTGAAAGTTTTAGTGCTGCTTCCAGAGAACGGTCACGTTCGGATTGTTTTTCCTCATAAATGCGAACACGGAAAATAAAATAAAGATTTTATGTTCTGGAGAGAGTCAACCCTTCTTCATCGGGTGAGTATTACTTTTGGTTTGTGCAGTGTGGTTCACATAGGCCAATTTATTAAAATATTTAATTATCTGGGAATTGGATCTCCTCCATAATGCTGAAATTGCCCAATTTAAAAAAAAAATTAGTAATAATTTAAGTTTTGTGGTGTAAGTCTACGTATTTTATAATGTTAACTTCAAATAATACTAATTAGTAATTTAAAGATGTTGTAGCTAGCATTGGGTCTGGACGTGAAGGATAACTTCGGGAGTTGAAGGGACGTGTCGGTGTCGTGATTCTGTCTTCTCACACCGCGACACAGGTTCGTGGATCTGAGTGTCGCGATCGTTACAGCCTTACATAGGCTATATTCTTCTTGCAGATAAATATACTCACGCAGTTTAGGTTAGAAGCCTCCAGTGAGTTCAACGTTTCAGGGGATAGGAAATGCTCAGAGGTGACGAAGGGAGTTGAGAAGAGCAATGTTTATTTCAGCGAATTTAAAGCTTTGACAACTTTAATCGTTATTTAAATACCTTTACTCAATTATCTCGACTACGAAACCCTGTGAGATTATTTTTGAATGTCTGTTCTTTGAAATTAGCAAAAAAAAAATTTTTTTTTTTTTTTTTTTGTTATTTCATGGTTTTTCCACATAATCGGCCCATATCTTAAAATGGAAGGTTGCAACTTCCGACTCATTTCGCCAGAGCGGGTCACATTTGATTTTTATTTTTTAAACAATGTAATGTGTAACCTAAAAATAAACAGATTATTTGATAAATGGTATATTTAAATCTGCATATTGTAGCCTAATATCTGCAGGGCAGCCTAGTCTTAATAAATGTATGCTTCATTTTTCATTAGTAAATTTGATCAATAAATTCAATAATTTAGAATAATAAGACACTATAGGGCTGTTACCCTAGGTAAGGCTGATCAAATTAAATCGGTTACACAATAATGTTACGAGATTGGTTTAACAGGAGTCAATTAAAAATCGCTGTAAAGAACGATACTTTTAAACATAACCCTAAATCACCATAAGGTGTCGCCAGATGACCGTCTTAATGAACGAGTCATGGATTCAAAATGCTGAATCATTCAGTAATGAGAAAACACATTGCTTTGAGATGCGCGATGGGTCGCTGTGATCTTTGTTTAACTATTTTCTCTGCTGAAACAGAAAAAAGTCAATATTGCATCTAAAAAGTCAATATTGCATATAAAATGTAAGTGACTTGACTTGTGTGTGTGACTATGTTTGTTGTAGTGATAAGAGTTGCACCCTTGTTAAAGTTTAAGGCCTTGTGTTTTTGGATATATATTCTTTCTTTTTTTTTTTTTTTTACAAAATATGCATATAACCCATATATTTTAGATTTATTATTTGCTTTAAATTAAATTAAGATTGTATTTTGGTAATTGAACCTGAATGAATTTTAAAAATGAATGTGCTATATTTCAGATCATATATTTGTTTTTCTTAAAATTTGAACTAACTTTATTCTCAGCTGAATTATAAATATTTTATTTCTGTATGAATTAAAAACACATTTGATTTTTCTTTTTTAATCAATGTAGAATGTGTAACTGAAATATAAACAGATTAGGGCTCTGTTCGAGGACAAGTAACTAAAACCAATGCGACATGATGAATGTTTGTTTCCCAAACCATCTCAGAGTAACAGCTTACTTTTCTTTCTTACTATATTCTTTCTTACTATAAACTGTGCTGTAGAGCTTGCATCAGTCAAAGCAGGGTTACATTTTGCATGTCGTGCACAATAAACCTAAAGGCACCAGGGTGGCGGTGCCACCGGCTTCATATATATATGTATATATACAGTATATATATATATATATATATATATATATATATATATATATATATATATAGCTGTGATCCGCGATGAAGGGCCAAAGCCAGTGGCATGGCCACCCTGGTGCTTTTAGGTAACTAAGGAACCGGGGTTGCGGTGCCACCGGCTTGGGCCCTTCATCGCTGCTCGCAGCTATATTTATTATTATTATTATTATTTATACACTATTGGGCACTTTTGGGGCCCTTAACGTGCTCGAAAACTCTTGAAACTTTGCACACGGGTCAGAACCCGCGGCCATCAGAGCCGGGCTGAAGATGGTACCCGGGCGTGGCAGGGGGGCTCGTCAGCGCCCCCTGGAACGGGGTCCGAACACTTGGTCCATAACTCAAACACGCTTGTATGTAATAATATGAAACTCGGTACACATGTTGATCTCATCGTTTCATCTATACCTCGCGCTCTTACTTTTTACCCCAGCCCAACAGGAAGTCGGCTATTGAGGTTTGTTTGTAAAACGCTCGCAATGGAATTTGAAATACTCCTCCTAGAGCTTTGATCCACATTCGACGAAACTCGGTCAGCGTGAAGTCAAGACATTGAGGATGAAAGTTTGCGAGGGGATTTTTGATATCTCGAACGGTTTGTCCGTGGCGAGGAAACGAAATCATGGCGAGAAACGTGAAACAGGAAGTGTGTTATAACTTCAGCATACATTAACTGATCTTGATGAAACTTCAGCAGTGTGTTCGCTGTAAGAGGACGATCACATGGATGTGACTATTGTGAGTCAAAGTTATAGCGCCACCAACTGGCAGCAGGAAGTGTGTCACTTTCAAAATGCTTTGATATCACCCTTTTATTTTTACCCGATTTGCTTCAAACTTCATATGTATAATGTAAACATACGGCAGATGTAGACCTGTGAATGGATTCTTGATATCTTTGAAACTGTTGCCGTGGCGACGCATCAAACTTTACCCTTCTTTTAGGATGCTTTTAGGATGCTTTTGAGACCCTTAGCATGCTTCAAAATGCATGAAACTCGACAGACACATCACATTTATTAGCCAGTAGACATGTGCAAAGTTTCAGAAACGGGCGTGGTGAGGGCTCAGTAGCGCCACCTTTTGACAAAAGTGGGGTTGTTAGTTTTAACTAGAGTTACAAAAATTGGTATGTATATTGTACTCCTCGAGCCGGACAACTTTCTAATTTACACTTATTAGCTAGGACCCACAGAAACTCAGATATTTTTGTTTGAATATGGTCACTCTGAGCCTACATGTCTCTGTGTCTTTGGCTGTCTGTGTGTGTGTGTGTGTGTGCAGGGGGAGGGGGCTTAACCATTTCACTGCTGTGTGTATGACCTGCATAAAGAAAATACATTTCTCAAGCCTGGTATTTTTTAAATAAGTTTTTATTTTTATTTTTTATAAGTAAAGGCATATAACTAGTTTAATTGTAGTGCATTGACAATAGTTTTATATAATTAGTTTATTAATCAGATTAACTTGGTCAATAAACTTGGTCTGAAAATTTGGTCCATAAATCAAACACACTTGCATGTAATAATATGAAACTTGGTACACATATAGATCTCATCGTTTCATATATAGCCTACTTCACACTCTTACTTTTTACCCCAGCCCAACAGGAAGACGGCTATTTAGGGTTGTGTTTAAAACACATGCAATGGAATTTAAAGTATTGCTCCTAGAGCACTGAACCAAATTCGACAAAACTCGATCAGCGTGAAGTCAAGACATTAAGGATGAAAAGGTGCCAAGGGATTTTTATATCTCGAACGGTTTGGCCGTGGCGAGGAAACGAAATTATGGCGAGAAACATGAAACAGGATGTGTGTTATAACTTCAGCATACATTAACTGATCTTGATGAAACTTCAGCAGTGTTTTCGCTGTAAGAGACCGATCACATGGATGTGACTATTGTGAGTCAAAGTTATAGCGCCACCAACTGGCAGCAGGAAGTGTGTCACTTTCAAAATGCTTTGAAACCACTCTCTTATTTTTAACCGATTTGCTTCAAACTTCATCTGTATAATGTAAATACACGGCAGATGTAGACCTGTGAATGAATTTTTGATATCTTTGATACTGTTGCCGTGGCAACGAATCAAACTTTAACATTCTTTTTTGATGCTTTTGGGACTCTTAGCATGCTTGAAATTGCTTGAAACTCAACAGATACATCACATTTATTAGCCAGTAGACATGTGCAACTATGGCAAAAGATTAAAGTAATGTCAAAAAAGTAAACACTAAAAGCCTCATATCTTCTAAAAATGTAATTATACATCATTTGTTTCTAAATTAAATTATACAAATATTATAACTTCCCCAATTTTTCCTTTTTTTCATTTAAGAATTATGTTTACGTTCAAAAACAGCCAGAATTGTTGTAAAATTCATAAAAAAATAATAATCTGAGTCATACGTAGTGCTATACTGCCCTCTTGTGTTCAATATCAGGTAGGCCTATTGTGTATATTCCCACCGGTTAATCAACGTGTGACTCCGCTGGGACTTGGGAGCTTTTAAATCGCTTACTTAAAACCGAAAGTCAAAATACGGATGTCCGCACAAGACATTAATGGTGTGGAGTAGAGCGAGCATTTTAAATAAATTCCTATTAAGTAGGATTGAACTAAACAGAAAGAATGTTCACTCTGTTCTGCTGGTTCCTCGCTGGTGGATCATATGATTACTTTGTCATAATCTATGACAAAAATGCTATTATAAACCATATTAATAATAGATAATACACATTGCTCTTATTTTTGAAAAATACATTCATGAAAAACAAGATAACAAAAATCATAAAAAATATAGCCATGGCTGCTATAAATGTTTGAAATGCATAGGACAGATGTTTAATGACGCAGCAACATATAATTGAAAGGCAATTAATAATCTGTCATTACGTCACTGCATTATGATATTACGGCTCCAATACGGTGCAGCACAAAGCACTTATGTGCATCCCGAGCGGAGAATGATGTGCTTGAAGCCACATGAAGTTACAGCGCAGTGAGTCCGTATTGAAAAGTTCAAAGCACAAAGGAAATACATATTTATGAACAGTGTATTATACATTATCTATCTATGCAATAGTTTATTGAGCCTTTTCTTTTAAAGGTTTTAAATTTCAGTTACTGTGTGCGTGAAGAACAATTATAGTGCTCTGACTCTAGTGTTGTGATCTAACCGACAGCGTCCGACACCCGGTAGAAAGTAACACGATTAAGTTACAGCAATAAAGTCCAGCAAGAAAAAGTTTCTTCATTCGAAAATATAGACCTTTAGACCTTTATCTTAAAGATCCAGTATAATAGGATTAACATTCAATCATCTTGAAGATCGTTTCATCATTGACTGTAACCGAATGTGACGTGCTGTTTGAATGCTGAATGGAGAATGACTGACAGGCGCAGAGAGGGAAAAGTTTGTGTTCTTGAATTTAATGACTTAAATATTAATTTCTATATCACATAATAGCTTCAGAACACTAATAATACAGTACACAAAAACTTTATGGTACTTTAGAAAGTTTTTGTGCCTTTGTGCCTAACATAGAATAGTATATATGCACAATATAGAATTTGAATCAGCCTCGTCAAAGATGGCAGTGTCAGAGCCGATACCGATCCTGAGTATCTAATCGGCGCACTTCTTTTCAACAGTCAAATTGAAATTGAAATTGCTTGAAACTCAACAGATACATCACATTTATTAGCCAGTAGACATGTGCAAAGTTTCAGAAACGGGCATAGTGCAAGGACTAAATAGCGCCACCTTTTGACAAAAGTGGGGTTGTTAGTTTTATCTACAGTTACAAAAATCGCTATATACATTGTACTCCTCAAGCCGGACAACTTTCTAATACATAGTCATTAGCTCGGACCAAGAGGAAGTCAGATATTTTGGTTTGAATATGGTGAGCCTCTCTCTGAGCCTACGTCCCTGTATGGCAAGCCCTTTTAACATTTAAAAGCTAAGTTTGCCTGTCCGGAATTAACATTGTAGATATCAACAACGTCTTTCTGTCTATTCGTAATTACATTTTGGATAGTTTGTATTATCATTTAAGATATCTGTAACATAATTGTGACTAGTCGAAATGACAGAGTATGGCAAGCCGTTTTAACATTTAATCATAAAAGGGCCAAAGCCTTCGGCACCGCACCCGGGTGCCTTTAGGTAACTAAAGGACCGGGGTTGCGGTGCACCGGCTTGGGCCCGCCATCTGCTCGCATTACGATCTAATTATTTTGGATATTTTTAGAATTTTGGGAAGCACTTCTTGAGGCCGCTTAGTATTGCATTGCCTGTGCTACAGCAAGTTTGCATGGCTGACGGCTATATTAGTATTCATTGCATGTATTTGTATCATTATTATTATTATTATGTATTCAGTTTGACCGGCCTCGAAAGCGGCCCCACATGCGTGCTACGGCTGTCCGTTTGCGCCTATACGGTAAAGGGCCCAAGAAAGGGCGACCCTTTGTTTTCGGGATCCTATTAGGGCCCAAGCCCTGAAAGAAGGCCCTATTGTTTTATTATTAAATTATTTTATTATTATTATTGTAACCTTTTGGGCATTTTTGGGGCCCTTAACGTGCTCGAAAACTCTTGAAACTTTGCACACGGGTCAGAACCCGCGGCATCAGAGCCGGGCTGAAGCTGGTACCCGGGCGTGGCAGGGCGGCTCGTCAGCGCCCCCTGGAACGGGGTCCGAACACTTGGTCCATAACTCAAACACGTTTGTATGTAATAATATGAAACTCTGTGCACATGTTGATCTCATAGTTTCATCTATACCTCGCGCTTTTACTTTTTACCCCAGCCCAACAGGAAGTCGGCTATTGAGGTTTGTTTGTAAAACGCTCGCAATGGAATGTTAAATACTCCTCCTAGAGCTTTGATCCAAATTCGACAAAACTCGGTCAGCATGAAGTCAAGACATTGAGGATGAAAGTTTGCGAGGGGATTTTTGATATCTCGAACGGTTTGGCCGTGGCGAGGAAACGAAATCATGGCGAGAAACGTGAACCAGGAAGTGTGTTATAACTTCAGCATACATTAACTGATCTTGATGAAACTTCAGCAGTGTGTTCGCTGTAAGAGGACGATCACATGGATGTGACTATTGTGAGTCAAAGTTATAGCGCCACCAACTGGCAGCAGGAAGTGTGTCACTTTCAAAATGCTTTGATATCACCCTTTTATTTTTACCCGATTTGCTTCAAACGTCATCTGTATAATGTAAACATACGGCAGATGTAGACCTGTGAATGGATTCTTGATATCTTTGAAACTGTTGCCGTGGCGACGCATCAAACGTTACCATTCTTTTAGGATGCTTTTGAGACCCTTAGCATGCTTGAAATTGCATGAAACTCGACAGACACATCACATTTATTAGCCAGTAGACACGTGCAAAGTTTCAGAAACGGGCGTGGTGAGGGCTCAGTAGCGCCACCTTTTGACAAAAGTGGGGTTGTTAGTTTTATCTACAGTTACAAAAATCGGTATGTATATTGTACTCCTCGAGCCGGACAACTTTCTAATTGACACTCATTAGCTAGGACCCACAGAAAGTCAGATATGTTTGTTTGAATGTGGTCTTGCTCAATCTGAGCCTACATGTCTTTGCCTGTCTGTGCATGTGTGTGTGTTTGTAGGGGGAGGGGTCTTAACCATTTCACTCCTGTGTGTATGGCCTGCATAAAAAATAAATGCCTTAAGCCTGGTATTTTTTTAAATAAGTTTTTTATTTTTTATAAGTAAAGGCATATAACCAGTTTAATTGTAGTGCATTAATAGTTTTATATAATTAGTTTATTAATTAAATTAACTTGGTCCATAAACTTGATCTGAAAATTTGGTCCATAAATCAAACACACTTGCATGTAATAATATGACTTGAGTGTTAATCACATCATGTTTTCAGTTTGAATATAAAATATATAAATTATGTAAAAAAAAATAAAGTTGATCCAGCTGGAGCGCAGGCTGAGAATAGCGCTGTCATGACTGGATCAGAGATCATCAGTCATGCCCTCTCATACCTTACGCACACCACGCCCACTTACATCAGATCACATCAACATGTCAGCCGGAGGGATAACGAGGGTCGTCGTCGCTTTTGGATTCAAGAATTTCTTACAACAAGATGGCAAAAGAACAGCGCTTTGCAAGACATGCAACGTTAAGATCGCGGACAGTCAACCTCCAATTTCGTCCGTCATTTGAAGAGCCATATTCTGCCCAGTAAGTGCTTGTCAATTTGTTAATGTTATCTGGTTAGCTCGTTCGTAGTTAGCTAGCTAATGTAAGTTAAAGGAGAACTCCGGCGCAAAATTACACATTGTTACCTAGTCAACCGTTATCTGAGATTTGTTTTCATGACTGCCGAATGTAAATAGTTTTATCTATAAAAACAGTTTAGCCTATAAGTGACGTCCGACATTCTGCATATTGTGTTATTTTGTTAAGCCCCACTAAAGGCATAAAAAACTGTAAAGCAGAATCAAGTTTTCACACTATATTCCAAGACTTCTAAAGTCATTCAATAGCTTAATGTGTGGTAAAATTAATATTTTAGTCTCTAAGTTAAAGTTAACGGAAAGTCATCTCGCCTCAGTCATTCTCCATGCATCAGCATTAGCGCGTCGCGTTCGGTTGCGACAGTAACACGACGACACTCTCTTCAAGATCAATGTTCCCAATATTATACTTTATTTGTAGATAAGGCATAAAGGTCTATGATTTGCATAAAATGACTATCTTGCTGGAGTGGAGTTTATTGCCCTTTAGAATACACTAAGCATTAGTGCTGCACGATTAATTATATCGCAGTCGTAATAGCGATCTCAAACCTATGCAATTATATAACGCAAAATGCCGCGATTTTATATGAAATAAACAAAGTAGGGCTATTAGCGCAGCATCTCTTCTTTTTTGTCATCCTTTGACTAGTGTTACAAGATCCCCCTCTTATTGGTTCAAATGCCTTTTCGCATTTTGCACGACAAGAAGTGAAAAGCTGCCTGTGAGTGCCCTAGATTAGAATAGATGAGACTCGCATAATGCGCATGCACTGACCGTGTGCCAGCCCAGAATAAACAGTTCTCTTTCGAGCTTGAACGAACAATAACACACACAATTATGCCAAAATGTCGTTTTGTCGAGTATCTTCATAACGTAAGAAAAGTCTTAAGGACGAAAAGAGTTGTGCTATGAGGCGCATGTGAGATCCGCGTCTCGGCAACGGGTGCTCTTAAAGGGCCAGCAGCGAATAAAGCGTTCTGTCAGTCAAGTTAAAAGAACAAAGGGAAATTAGAAAATTA
This sequence comes from Pimephales promelas, assembly GCF_016745375.1. The sequence continues at coordinate 12,543 of NW_024121633.1, forward strand.
CTCACTGATCTTGACTAAAGAACTTTTGTAGCTTTAATAAGGATTATTCTATATATAATTTATAATTCATGCAGCACATACTGTTTGATAACTTTATTCAATTTCTGTATCCTACCTGTTAAGACAGGAAGGGCACAGGTAAATATGGTTTTTATTATGGGTTTATGTGGGGATTGTTTGAAGTTCACTTAATTTAAAATTTGTTAAATTTTTTTTTTAGCCTAATAATTTTTTTTAAAAAGTTGATAGCTTTCACTGTAATGATGGTTTGGTTGATGGTTTATTGATCATTATAGGTGTTATCAATCATTTAGTTGTTGTCTGTAGTTTGAGTTGAGAAATAAACATTAATACACAGAATGATCACTAATCTGTGTGTGCATTTTACTTTAGAACCAAGCAAGTTGGACTCATGAAACCATTTTATTATATCGGAATCGCATATCACAATTGCAATATTGACCTCAGTAATTGCAATGGCAATATGACATTTTCCCCAAATCGTCCAGCCCTACTAAGCATATTATAGATATAATCCCTTCGCTATGTTCTTTTCAATGTGAAGCATTGCTTGCTGTGACTTGGTGTTGCTTCAAGTGCATCATTCTGCACACGGGATGCGCATGATCGATTATAATACTTTGGGGAGACAAGGCCCCCCACCGGGGAAATGGGCCTGCCCCCACAGCTTGGAAAAATCCTAGAGGAAACACTGCACACACACACTCAGTTCAATCGCACCTCCCTCCCCCTCCTCTCTCTCTCTCTCTCTCTCTCTCTCTCTCTCTCACACACACACACACACACACACTTTCTGCGAGGCAGCGGCTTCAGAAGTCCACGCGCTCAGAGGGAACTTCAACACACACTTCGACGTGCGCGCCTCTCTCTCTCTAGTGCGCATACACACACTCCAGCTTGAGAGAGAGAGAGAGAGAGCGCGCGCGTCGAAGTGTGTGTTTGTGTTAAAGTTTCCTCTGAGCTCGTGCACTTCTGAAGCCGCTGCCGCGCAGCGAAATAAGAAAATACCACGCAGAGGACTGACGCGAAATGTGTGGAAATCCATTTGATTGTAGTTTAATTGAGAAATAAATTCAGTGCTCTGGTCAACCGCTATAGAGTGAAAACTGATTAAAGTGGTGGAAATAATGGTTGATGGACATAGAACAGTAACAATTAAACACCCATGCGTGAAGTCAAAATACATCATTAGTTTAAATCGATGATTGTGTGTGTGTGTGTGGGGCGGGTAGGTATGATTACTATTAAAGAGTTTGCATATTTACTTTTCTTGAAAATATTTAGCTATTAGATCTATTTAAATGCTTCAGTTTGTTTTCATATTATAATAATATATTATGTGCACAAATTGAAGCATTTAAACTGATGTATAATATCACTTCAAATACTTCAATTCGTTTTTTATATTATATTAGGCCTCTTTTGTATTATATTATGAGCCTGAATAAAGAATCTAACAAAGGTATTGTTTAGGTTATATTAGGCCTATATTTTATTATATTTTAAGGCTAAATAAAGAACCTCACAAGGGTTGTTTAGGGCTCATTGCCAATAAAAGTTTGAAACCCCTTGCTAAAGAAAATATTGGAAATTCATAAGCAACAAACAACCATTTAACTTTGATGGTTTAATGCTTCCTGTACACAATTCATTGACTGTACAAAAACACTTTATGGTTTTCCCAAACCATCTGTGTAACAGCTTTCTTTTCTTTCTTACTATATTCTTTTATTGTAAAGAATTGAACTGTCCTGCAAAAGATTTTGTAAATTATTTTTCATAGTATTTATTGGTAAAGACTGTACAGTTAACAGCACTGGAAAAAAATATCAGAGAACCTAAAATGTGCTTCATCTAGTGACTTCTTAATTAACTGCTTGTTTTTCACAAATATGATTTAATATCAATATGTTACATTAAGGGTCAAATAAAATGTAAATGGCACATTCAAGTTAAAAGTTACAACTGAATGTTGAAAACATTGTGTTTCTACATATGATGTGCAGGTCAGGTATAAAGAATATTTTTGCTCAGGTGGTGAAAAAATAGAAAAAATTGCACACACTTCATATGAATTTTCAGTGTTGTGTACTTATGTAATGTGTCCGTTAAATCCATGAATGTCTGTAGGGTGTCTCATTTTTCATTTTAGGTTTCAGAAGGTTGCTCACGCATACATTTTGGTTGATATGTGTCCTCGATGCGCACTTTTGCAGAGCCCACACTGTTGCAAGCTCTACGGCACACTTCTTTTCGACAGTCAAAGCAGTGTTACGTTTGTGCACAATAACCCTAAAGGCACCAGGGTGGCGGTGCCACCGGCTATATATATATATATATATATATATATAGCTGCGAGCAGCGATGAAGGGCCAAAGGCGGTGGTACCACCACCTCGGAGCCTTTAGGTAACTAAAGGCACCGGGGTTGCGGTGCCACCGGCTTGGGCCCGCCATCGCTGCTCGCAGCTATATTTATTATTATTATTATTATTTATACGACTATTTGGGCACTTTTGGGGCCCTTAACATGCTCAAAAACTCTTGAAACTTTGCACACGGGTCAGAATCCGCGGCCATCAGGGCCGGGCTGAAGATGGTACCCGGGCGTGGCAGGGGGGCTAGACAGCGCCCCCTGGAACGGGGTCCGAAAACTTGGTCCATAAATCAAACACGCTTGCATGTAATAATATGAAACTCGGTGCACATATTGATCTCATCGTTCATATATACCTCAAACTATTACTTTTTACCCCAGCCCAACAGGAAGTCGGTTATTTAGGGTTGTTCATAAAACACTCGCAATGGAATTTGAAGTACTCCTCCTAGAGAATTCAAACACACGGCACGAAACTCGGTCAGCATGAAGTCAAGGCATTGAGGATGAAAGTTTGCGAGGGGATTTTTGATATCTCGAACGGTTTGGCCGTGGCGAGGAAACGAAATTATGGCGAGAAACGTGAAACAGGAAGTGTGTCATAACTTCAGCATACATTAACTGATCTTGATGAAACTTCAGCAGTTTGTTCGCTGTAAGAGGACGATCACATGGATGTGACTATTGTGAGTCAAAGTTATAGCGCCACCAACTGGCAGCAGGAAGTGTGTCACTTTCAAAATGCTTTGAAATCAACCTCTTATTTTTACCCGATTTGCTTCAAACTTCATCTGTATAATGTAAATACATGGCAGATGAAGACCTGTGAATGGATTCTTGATATCTTTGATACTGTTGCCGTGGCAACGCATCAAACTTTAAAATTCTTTTTTTTGATGATTTTGAGACTCTTAGCGGCTTTTGGGGCCCTTAACGGGTTTGAAAACTCTTGAAACTTTGCACACAGGTCAGATCCCACAGCCATCAGAGCCGGGCTGAAGATGGTACCTGGGTGTGGCAGGGGGGCTAGACAGCGCCCCCTGGAACGGGGTCCGAACACTTGGTCCATAAATCAAACACGCTTGCATGTAATAATATGAAACTCGGTACACATGTTGATCTCATCGTTTCATCTATACCTCACACTCTTACTTTTTACCCCAGCCCAACAGGAAGTCGGCTATTGAGGTTTGTTTGTAAAACGCTCGCAATGGAATGTGCAATACTCCTCCTAGAGAATTCAAACACACGGCACGAAACTCGGTCAGCATGAAGTCAAGGCATTGAGGATGAAAGTTTGCGAGGGGATTTTTGATATCTCGAACGGTTTGGCCGTGGCGAGGAAACGAAATTATGGCGAGAAACGTGAAACAGGAAGTGTGTTATAACTTCAGCATACATTAACTGATCTTGATGAAACTTCAGCAGTGTGTTCGCTGTAAGAGGACGATCACATGGATGTGACTATTGTGAGTCAAAGTTATAGCGCCACCAACTGGCAGCAGGAAGTGTGTCACTTTCAAAATGCTTTGAAATCACCCTTTTATTTTTACCCGATTTGCTTCAAACTTAATCTGTATAATGTAAATATACGGCAGATGTAGACCTGTGAATGGATTCTTGATATCTTTTAAACTGTTGCCGTGGCAACGCATCAAACTTTACCATTCTTTTAGGATGCTTTTGAGACCCTTAGCATGCTTCAAATCGCATGAAACTCGACAGACACATCACATTTATTAGCCAGTAGACATGTGCAAAGTTTCAGAAACGGGCGTGGTGAGGGCTCAGTAGCACCACCTTTTGACAAAAGTGGGGTTGTTAGTTTTAACTAGAGTTACAAAAATCGGTATGTATATTGTACTCCTCGAGCCGGACAACTTTCTAATTGACACTCATTAGCTAGGACCCACAGAAAGTCAGATATCTTTGTTTGAATGTAAAGAAAATCTTAGAATTTTGCCAGTCTCTCAGTGTCTCTCTGTGTGAGTGAGAGGAGGGGCGCCTGTCAGGTTAATTTTAACCCTTTATTTGCTGTGTGCGACTTCTCTGGCATTTTCGGGGGCCTTAACATCCTCTAAAACTCTTGAAACTTTGCACACGGGTCAGAACCCATGGCCATCAGGGCCGGGCTGAAGCTGGTCATCGGGCGTGGCAGGGCGGCTCGACAGCGCCCCCTGGACTGGGATTCGAACATTTGTCCATAAATCAAACACACTTGCGTGAATTAATATGAAACTCGGTACAATTATAGATCACATCAGGCCAAACAACTTTCGTGCTCTAAGTTTTACGACAATTAAAATGGAAGTTGAGAATTATGGGTTGTTTGAATAGTTGTCCTAGGAGAAATACATCAAATTACAACGCATGTGTTTACCAATCACAACCAAACTCGTGTGCAAGAAGTCAAGACATTGAGGATGAAAGATTGTGAGGGGATTTTTGATATCTCAAACGGTTTGGCCGTGGCGAGGAAACGAAATTATGGCGAGAAACGTGAAACAGGAAGTGTGTTATAACTTCAGCATACATTAACATATCTTGATGAAACTTCATCAGTGTGTTCGCTGTAAGAGGACGATCACATGGATGTGACTATTTCGAGTCAAAGTTATAGCGCCACCAACTGGCAGCAGGAAGTGTGTCACTTTCAAAATGCTTTGAAATCAACCTCTTATTTTTACCCGATTTGCTTCAAACTTCATCTGTATAATGTAAATACATGGCAGATGAAGACCTGTGAATGGATTCTTGATATCTTTGATACTGTTGCCGTGGCAACGCATCAAACTTTAAAATTCTTTTTTTTTTGATGATTTTGAGACTCTTAATGGCTTTTGAGGCCCTTAACGGGTTTGAAAACTCTTGAAACTTTGCACACAGGTCATATCCCACAGCCATCAGGCCCGGGCTGAAGATGGTACCTAGGCGTGGCAGGGGGGCTAGACAGCGCCCCCTGGAACGGGGTCCGAAAACTTGGTCCATAAATCAAACACGCTTGCATGTAATAATATGAATGAAAAACTTCATCTGTATAATGTAAACAGATGAAAAACTTCATCTGTATAATGATGAAAAACAGATGAAAAACTTCATCTGTATAATGTAAACATACGGTAGATGTAGACCTGGGAATGGATTCTTGATATCTTTTAAACTGTTGCCGTGGCAAAGCTTCAAACTTTGAAATTATTTTAGGATGCTTTTGAGACTCTTAGCATGCTTGAAATTGCATGAAACTCAACAGACACATCACATTTATTAGCCAGTAGACATGTGCAAAGTTTCAGAAACGGGCATGGTGCAGGGACTAAATAGCGCCACCTTTTGACAAAAGTGGGGTTGTTATTTTTATCTACAGTTACAAAAATCGTTATATACATTGTACTCCTCAAGCCAGACAACTTTCTAATTCATAGTCATTAGCTCAGACCAAGAGGAAGTCAGATATTTTGGTTTGAATACTCTCTCTGAGCCTACGTCCGTGTATGGCAAGCCCTTTTAACATTTAAAAGCTAAGTTTGCCTATCCGGAAATTAACATTGTAGATATCAACAATGTCTTTCTGTCTAGTCGTAATTACATTTTGGATAGTTTGTATTATCATTTAAGATATCTGTAACATAATTGTGACTAGTCAAAATGACAGACTATGGCAAGCCGTCTTAACATTTAATCATGAAAGGGCCAAAGCCTTCGGCACCGCCACCCCGGTGCCTTTAGGTAACTAAAGGAGCCAGGGGTTGCGGTGCCACCGGCTTGGGCCCGCCATCGCTGCTCGCAGCTATATTTATTATTATTATTATTTATACGACTATTCGGGCACTTTTGGGGCCCTTAACATGCTCAAAAACTCTTGAAACTTTGCACACGGGTCAGAACCCGCGGCCATCAGGGCCGGGCTGAAGATGGTACCCGGGCGTGGCAGGGGGGCTAGACAGCGCCCCCTGGAACGTGGTCCGAAAACTTGGTCCATAACTCAAACACGCTTGTATGTAATAATATGAAACTCGGTACACATGTTGATCTCATCGTTCATATATACCTCATACTATTACTTTTTACCCCAGCCCAACAGGAAGTCGGTTATTTAGGGTTGTTCATAAAACACTCGCAATGGAATTTGAAGTACTCCTCCTAGAGAATTCAAACACACGGCACGAAACTCGGTCAGCATGAAGTCAAGGCATTGAGGATGAAAGTTTGCGAGGGGATTTTTGATATCTCGAACGGTTTGGCCGTGGCGAGGAAACGAAATATGGCGAGAAACGTGAAACAGGAAGTGTGTCATAACTTCAGCATACATTAACTGATCTTGATGAAACTTCAGCAGTTTGTTCGCTGTAAGAGGACGATCACATGGATGTGACTATTGTGAGTCAAAGTTATAGCGCCACCAACTGGCAGCAGGAAGTGTGTCACTTTCAAAATGCTTTGATCTCACCCTTTTATTTTGACCCGATTTGCTTCAAACTTCATCTGTATAATGTAAATACATAGCAGATGAAGACCTGTGAATGGATTCTTGATATCTTTGATACTGTTGCCGTGGCAACGCATCAAACTTTAAAATTCTTTTTTTTTGATGATTTTGAGACTCTTAGCGGCTTTTGGGGCCCTTAACGGGGTTTGAAAACTCTTGAAACTTTGCATACAGTCAGATCCCACAGCCATCAGGCCGGGCTGAAGATGGTACCTGGGCGTGGCAGGGGGGCTAGACAGCGCCCCCTGGAAGGGGGTCCAAAAACTTGGTCCATAAATCAAACACGCTTGCATGTAATAATATGAAACTCGGTACACATGTTGATGTCATCGTTTCATATATACCTCACACTCTTACTTTTACCCAGTCAGACATGAAGTCGGTTATTTAGGGTTGTTCATAAAACACACGCAATGGAATTTGCAATACTCCTCCTAGAGAATTCAAACACACGGCACGAAACTCGGTCAGCATGAAGTCAAGAAACTGAGGATGAAATTTTGCGAGGGGATTTTTGATATCTCGAACGGTTTGGCCGTGGCGAGGAAATAAAATTATGGCGAGAAACGTGAAACAGGAAGTGTGTTATAACTTCAGCATACATTAACTGATCTTGATGAAACTTCAGCAGTGTGTTCGCTGTAAGAGGCCGATCACATGGATGTGACTATTGTGAGTCAAAGTTATAGCGCCACCAACTGGCAGCAGGAAGTGTGTCACTTTCCAAATGCTTTAAAATCATCCTTTTATTTTTACCCGATTTGCTTCAAACTTCATCTGTATAATGTAAATACATGGCAGATGAAGACCTGAGAATGGATTCTTGATATATCTGATACTGTTGCTGTGGCAACGCATCAAACTTTGAAATTATTTTAGGATGCTTTTGAGACTCTTAGCATGCTTGAAATTGCATGAAAATCAACAGACACATCACATTTATTAGCCAGTAGACATGTGCAAAGTTTCAGAAACGGGCATGGTGCAGGGACTAAATAGCGCCACCTTTTGACAAAAGTGGCGTTGTTAGTTTTATCTACAGTTACAAAAATCGGTATATACATTTTACTCCTCAAGCCGGACAACTTTCTAATTCATAGTCATTAGTTTGGATCAAGAGGAAGTCAGATATTTTGGTTTGAATATGGTGAGCCTCTCTCTGAGCCTACTGTACGTCCCTATATGGCAAGCCTTTTTAACATTTAAAAGCTAAGTTTGCCTATCCGGAATTAACACTGTAGATATCAACACGCCACCTTTTGACAAAAGTGACTAGTTTTAATTACATTTTGAATAGTTTGTATTATCATTTAAGATATCTGTAATGTAATTGTGACTAGTCGAAACGACAGATAGAGTATGGCAAGCTGTTTTAACATTTCATTTAATCATGAAAGGGCTAAAGCCTGCGACACCGCCACCCCGGTGCCTTTAGGTAACTAAAGGAACGGGGTTGCGGTGCCACCGGCTTGGGCCCGCCATCGCTGCTCGCAGCTATATTTATTATTATTATTATTATTTATACGACTATTCGGGCACTTTTGGGGCCCTTAACATGCTCAAAAACTCTTGAAACTTTGCACACGGGTCAGAACCCGCGGCCATCAGGGCCGGGCTGAAGATGTACCCGGGCGTGGCAGGGGGGCTAGACAGCGCCCCCTGGAACGTGGTCCGAAAAACTTGGTCCATAAACTCAAACACGCTTGTATGTAATAATATGAAACTCGGTACACATGTTGATCTCATCGTTCATATATACCTCATACTATTACTTTTTACCCCAGCCCAACAGGAAGTCGGTTATTTAGGGTTGTTCATAAAACACTCGCAATGGAATTTGAAGTACTCCTCCTAGAGAATTCAAACACACGGCACGAAACTCGGTCAGCATGAAGTCAAGGCATTGAGGATGAAAGTTTGCGAGGGGATTTTTGATATCTCGAACGGTTTGGCCGTGGCGAGGAAACGAAATTATGGCGAGAAACGTGAAACAGGAAGTGTGTCATAACTTCAGCATACATTAACTGATCTTGATGAAACTTCAGCAGTTTGTTCGCTGTAAGAGGACGATCACATGGATGTGACTATTGTGAGTCAAAGTTATAGCGCCACCAACTGGTAGCAGGAAGTGTGTCACTTTCAAAATGCTTTGATCTCACCCTTTTATTTTGACCCGATTTGCCTCAAACTTCATCTGTATAATGTAAATACATAGCAGATGAAGACCTGTGAATGGATTTTTGATATCTTTGATACTGTTGCCGTGCAACGCATCAAACTTTAAAATCTTTTTTTTTATGATTTTGAGACTCTAAGCGGCTTTGGGGCCCTTAACGGTTGAAAACTCTTGAAACTTTGCATACAGGTCAGATCCCACAGCCATCAGGCCCGGGCTGAAGAGATGGTACCTGGGCGTGCAGGGGGGCTAAGACAGCGGCCCCCTGGAAGGCGGGTCCAAAAACTTTGGTCCATAAATCAAACACGCTTGCATGTAATAATATGAAACTCACACATGTTGATGTCATCGTTTCATAAATACCTCACACTCTTACTTTTACCCCAGCAGACTGAAGTCGGTTATTTAGGGTTGTTCAATAAACACGACGCAATGAATTTGCAATACTCCTCTAGAGAATTCAAACACCACGCACGAAACTCGGTCAGCATGAAGTCAAGGAAACTGAGGATGAAATTTTGCGAGAGGATTTTTGATATCTCGAACGGTTTGGCCGTGGCGAGGAAAATAAAATGATGGCGAGAAACGTGAAACAGGAAGTGTGTTATAACTTCGCATACATTAACTGATCTTGATGAAACTTCAGCAGTGTGTTCGCTGTAAGAGCCCATCACATGGATGTGACTATTGTGATTCAAAGTCTATAGCGCCACCAACTGGCAGCAGGAAGTGTGTCACTTTCAAATGCTTTAAAATCATCCTTTTATTTTTACCCGATTTGCCTCCAAACTTCATCTGTATCAATGTTAAATACATGGCAGATGAAGACCTGAGAATGGATTCTTGATATATCTGATACTGTTGCCGTGGCAACGCATCAACTTTAAATATTTTAGGATGCTTTGAGGGACTCGTAGCATGCTTGAAATTGCATGGAAAATCAACAGACACATCACATTTATTAGCCAGTAGACATGTGCAAAGTTTCAGAAACGGCCATGGTGCAGGGACTAAATAGCGCCACCTTTTGACAAAAGTGGCGTTGTTAGTTTTATCTACAGTTACAAAAATCGGTATATACATTTTACTCTCAAGCCGGACAACTTTCTAATTCATAGTCATTAGTTGGATCAGAGGAAGTCAGATATTTTGGTTTGAATATGGTGAGCCTCTCTCTGAGCCTACTGTACGTCCCTATTATGGCAAGCCTTTTTAACATTAAAAGCTAAGTTTGCCTATCCGGATTAAACATTGTAGATATCAACACGCCACCTTTGACAAAAGTGACTAGTCTTAATTACATTTGAATAGTTTGTGTTATCATTTAAGATATCTGTAATGTAATTGTGACTAGTCGAAACGACAATAGAGTATGGCAAGCTGTTTTAACATTTCATTAATCATGAAAGGG
>NW_024121634.1:0-22818 GCF_016745375.1 Pimephales promelas
AAAACCATGAAATACAAAAAAAAAAAAAAAAAATTTTTTTTTTGCTAATTTCAAAGAACAGACATTCAAAAATAATCTCACAGGGTTTCGTAGTCGAGAGATAATTGAGTAAAGGTATTAAATAACGATTTTAAAGTTGTCAAAGCTTTAAATTCGCTGAAATAAACATTGCTCTTCTCAACTCCCTCGTCACCTCTGAGCATTTCCTATCCCCTGAAACGTTTGACAACTCACTGGAGGCTTCTAACCTAAACTGCGTGAGTATATTTATCTGCAAGAAGAATATAGCCTATGTAAGGCTGTAACGATCGCGACACTCAGATCCACGAACCTGTGTCTCGCGGTGTGAGAAGACAGAAATCACGACACCGACACGTCCCTTCAACTCCCGAAGTTATCCTTCACGTCCAGACCAATGGCTAGCTACAACATCTTTAAATTACTATTAGTATATTATTTGAAGTTAACATTATAAAATACGTAGACTTACACCACAAAACTTAAATTATTACAATTTTTTTTTAAATTGGGCCAATTCAGCATTATGGAGAGATCCAATTCCCAGATAATTAAATATTTTAATAAATTGGCCTATGTGAACCACACTGCACCAAACCAAAAGTAATACTCACCCGATGAAGAAGGGTTGACTCTCTCCAGAACCATAAAATCTTTATTTTATTTTCCGTGTTCGCATTTATGAGGAAAAACAATCCGAACGTGACCGTTCTCTGGAAGCAGCACTAAAACTTTCACATAGCTTAAACATGCAAGCACAAAGCCTTTCTTTAAAGTAAATTCGTTTTAAAATAATTATCTTAATTTTAAATCAATGTTTCATCAACCAATTACTTAGGATTTAATAATAAGAAATAAATTGCAGACAATAGCTAGGCCTAATCACGACGCGGAGACGCGCGGCACGGTGAACTGAAGCTTGTCTCATGAACCGAAAGTCAGCGTATATAAGGTATCCTCACAGACATATATATTGAAATGTCTACTTTTAAACACAACCATTCAAAATGAAAGAAAACAGACTGCTCTCTGCTTATGTGGGCTAATCCGTATGAAAAACTGAATTTCTCTCTGACTCCTCTTTAATCTTTCTGATTTTAGAACATTTTTTGTAAAAGTGACTTTTTAATTATTTATTTCAAAAAAATTAAAAATAAGTTGAGTTTCAGCCTCGTTAAATTGCATTTATAATATGTTAATCTATTTGGTCAAATTAAGCTATATAAAATAAATAGTTTATCCCTTAAAATGCTATGGATTTTGAAAGATATCAAAAAAAAAAAAAAAAAAAAAAACGGGCAAAAAAACTTTAAAAGCGATTTTCTTAGGTTTTCAATTTGGAAAAAAAAGGGCAGACGACCAGAATTCAAATCTGTATATCGTTACAACCATTCAAGGTATGACCAAGGTGGTATCATTTGAAAGCTTACAGTGTCCTCTTTCCATTAATATCAAAATCTCAATTTTTTAAATTTGGGTCACTGTGACTAATTTTGCTGGATCAGGTCGGTCACAAATGTGTTTTTATTGTAGTATATATTTTATACAGAATACATTATATAATATATATAATATACAAAATATAACCGTGGGCGCGATTAAACAGTGTTACAATAAAACTCAACATTGTGTTTTTTAAAAATAAATTCAAATAATACAAATCCCGAAATTGCGCTAATTTTAAAATTAAACTAAAACTCATGGCTGCACAAGCATTCATAACTGTGCGCGCCAACAGCGAGGAACCAGCAGAACAGAGTGAACGTTCATTCTGTTTAGTTCAATCCTACTTAATAGGAATTTATTTAAAATGCTTGCTCTAACTCCACAACATTAATGTCTTGTGCGGATATCTGTATTTTTGACTTTCGGTTTTAAGTAAGCGATTTTAAAGTTCCCGAGTCCCAGCGGAGTCACACGTTGATTAACCGGTGGGAATATACACAATAGGCCTACCTGATATTGAACACAAGAGGGCAGTATAGCACTACGTATGACTCAGATTATTTTTTTTTTCTCTGAATTTTAAAACCATTCTGCTGTTTTTGAACGTAAACATAATTCTTAAATGAAAAAAGGGAAAAACTGGGTTTAATTATAATATTTGTATAATTTAATTTAGAAACAAAATGATGTATATAATTACATTTTTAGAAGATATGAGGCTTTTAGTGTTTACTGTTTTACTTTTTTGACATTACTTTAATCTTTTGCCAAAGTTGCACATGCCTACTGGCTAATAAATGTGATGTATCTGTCGAGCTATCTGTATCTATCTGTTTCAAGCAATTTCAAGCATGCTAAGAGTCCCAAAAGTATCAAAAAAGAATGTTAAAGTTTGATTTGTTTGCCACAGCAACAGTATCAAAGATATCAAGAATCCATTCACAGGTCTACATCTGCTGTATTTTACATTATACAGATGAAGTTTGAAGCAAATCGGGTTAAAAATAAGAGGGTGATATCAAAGCATTTTGAAAGTGACACACTTCCTGCTGCCAGTTGGTGGCGCTATAACTTTGACTCACAATAGTCACATCCATGTAATCAGCCTCTTACAGTGAACACACTGCTGAAGTTTCATCAAGATCAGTTAATGTATGCTGAAGTTATAACACACTTCCTGTTTCACGTTTCTCGCCATAATTTTGTTTCCTCGCCACGGCCCAAACCGTTCGAGATATCAAAAATCCCCTCGCAAACTTTCATCCTCAATGCCTTGACTTCATGCTGACCGAGTTTCGTGCCGTGTGTTTGAATTCTCTAGGAGGAGTATTGCACATCCATTGCGAGCGTTTTACAAACAACCTCAATAGCCGACTTCCTGTTTGGCTGGGGTAAAAAGTAAGAGCGTGAGGTATAGATGAAACGATGAGATCAACATGTGTACCGAGTTTCATATTATTACATGCAAGCGTGTTTGATTTATGGACCAAGTGTTCGGACCCCGTTCCAGGGGGCGCTGTCTAGCCCCCTGCCACACCCAGGTACCATCTTCAGCCCGGCTCTGATGGCTGTGGGATCTGACCTGTGTGCAAAGTTTCAAGAGTTTTCAAACCCGTTAAGGGCCCCAAAAGCCGCTAAGAGTCTCAAAATCATAAAAAAAAGAATTTTAAAGTTTGATGCGTTGCCACGGCAACAGTATCAAAGATATCAAGAATCCATTCACAGGTCTTCATCTGCTATGTATTTACATTATACAGATTAAGTTTGAAGCACATCGGGTAAAAATAAAAGGGTGAGTTCAAAGCATTTTGAAAGTGACACACTTCCTGCTACCAGTTGGTGGCGCTATAACTCTGACTCACAATAGTCACATCCATGTGATCGTCCTCTTACAGCGAACATACTGCTGAAGTTTCATCAAGATCAGTTAATGTATGCTGAAGTTATAACACACTTCCTGTTTCACGTTTCTCGCCATAATTTCGTTTCCTCGCCATGGCCAAACCGTTCGAGATATCAAAAATCCCCTCGCAAACTTTCATCGTCAATGCCTTGACTTTCATGCTGACCGAGTTTCGTGCCGTGAGTTTGAATTCTCTAGGAGTAGTACTTCAAATTCCATTGCGAGTGTTTTATGAACAACCCTAAATAACCGACTTCCTGTTGGGCTGGGGTAAAAAGTAATAGTATGAGGTATATATGAACGATGAGATCTATATGTGCACCGAGTTTCATATTATTACATGCAAGCGTGTTTGATTTATGGACCAAGTTTTCGGACCCCGTTCCAGGGGGCGCTGTCTAGCCCCCCTGCCACGCCCGGGTACCATCTTCAGCCCGGCCCTGATGGCCGCGGGTTCTGACCCGTGTGCTAAGTTTCAAGAGTTTTTGAGCATGTTAAGGCCCCAAAAGTGCCCGAATAGTCGTATAAATAATAATAATAATATAATAATAATATAGCTGCGAGCAGCGATGAAGGGCCCAAGCCGGTGGCCCGCAACCCCGGTTCCTTAGTTACCTAAAAGCACCAGGGTGGCCATGCCACTGGCTTTGGCCCTTCATCGCGGATCACAGCTATATATATATATTATTACTGTATATATACATATTATATATGAAGCCGGTGGCACGCCACCTGGTGCTTTAGGTTTATTGTGCACGACATGCAAAATGTAACCCTGCTTTGACTGATGCAAGCTCTACAGCACAGTATAGTAGAAAGAATGTATAGTAAGAAAGAAAAGTAAGCTGTTACTCTGAGATGGTTTGGGAAACAAACATTCATCATGTCGCATTGGTTTTAGTTACTTGTCCTCGACAGAGCCCTAATCTGTTTATATTTCAGTTACACATTCTACATTGATTAAAAAAGAAAAATCAAATGTGTTTTTAATTCATACAGAAATAAAATATTTATAATTAAGCTGAGAATAAAGTTAGTTCAAATTTTAAGAAAAACAAATATATGATCTGAAATATAGCACATTCATTTTTAAATTCATTCAGGTTCAATTACCAAAAATACAATCTTAATTTAATTTAAAGCAAATAATAAATCTAAAATATATGGGTTATATGCATATTTTTTTTAAAAAGAAAAAAAAAAGAAAGAAAGATATATATCCAAAAACACAAGGCCTTAAACTTTAACAAGGGTGCAACTCTTATCACTACAACAAACATAGTCACACACACAAGTCAAGTCACTTACATTTTAGATGCAATATTGACTTTTTAGATGCAATATTGACTTTTTTCTGTTTCAGCAGAGAAAATAGTTAAACAAAGATCACAGCGACCCTTTGCGCATCTCAAAGCAATGTGTTTTCTCATTACTGAATGATTCAGCATTTTGAATCCTGTTAAACCAATCTCGTAACATTATTGTGTAACCGATTTAATTTGATCAGCCTTACCTAGGGTAACAGCCCTATAGTGTCTTATTATTCTAAATTATTGAATTTATTGATCAAATTTACTAATGAAAAATGAAGCATACATTTATTAAGACTAGGCTGCCCTGCAGATATTAGGCTACAATATGCAGATTTAAATATACCATTTATCAAATAATCTGTTTTATTTTAGTTACACATACATTGTTTTAAAAAATAAAAATCAAATGTGACCCGCTCTGGCGAAATGAGTCGGAAGTTGCAACCTTCCATTTTAAGATATGGGCCGATTATGTGGAAAAACCATGAAATAACAAACAAAAAAAAAAAAAAAAAAAAAAAAAAAAGAAAATTCAAAGAACAGACATTCAAAAATAATCTCACAGGCCAAACCGTTCGAGATATCAAAAATCCCCTCGCAAACTTTCATCCTCAATGTCTTGACTTCATGCTGACCGAGTTTCGTGCCGTGTGTTTGAATTCTCTAGGAGGAGTATTGCACATTCCATTGCGAGCGTTTTACAAACAAACCTCAATAGCCGACTTCCTGTTTGGCTGGGGTAAAAAGTAAGAGCGTGAGGTATAGATGAAACGATGAGATCAACATGTGTACCGAGTTTCATATTATTACATGCAAGCGTGTTTGATTTATGGACCAAGTGTTTTGACCCGTTCCAGGGGCGCTGTCTAGCCCCCTGCCACACCCAGGTACCAGCTTCAGCCCGGCTCTGATGGCTGTGGGATCTGACCTGTGTGCAAAGCAAAGTTTCAAGAGTTTTCAAACCCGTTAAGGGCCCCAAAAGCCGCTAAGAGTCTCAAATAATAAAAAAAGAATTTTAAAGTTTGATGCGTTGCCACGGCAACAGTATCAAAGATATCAAGAATCCATTCACAGGTCTTCATCTGCTATGTATTTACATTATACAGATTAAGTTTGAAGCACATCGGGTAAAAATAAAAGGGTGAGTTCAAAGCATTTTGAAAGTGACACACTTCCTGCTACCAGTTGGTGGCGCTATAACTTTGACTCACAATAGTCACATCCATGTGATCGTCCTCTTACAGCGAACACACTGCTAAGTTTCATCAAGATCAGTTAATGTATGCTGAAGTTATAACACACTTCCTGTTTCACGTTTCTCGCCATAATTTCGTTTCCTCGCCACGGCCAAACCGTTCGAGATATCAAAAATCCCCTCGCAAACTTTCATCGTCAATGCCTTGACTTCATGCTGACCGAGTTTCGTGCCGTGTGTTTGAATTCTCTAGGAGTAGTACTTCAAATTCCATTGCGAGTGTTTTATGAACAACCCTAAATAACCGACTTCCTGTTGGGCTGGGGTAAAAAGTAATAGTATGAGGTATATATGTACGATGAGATCTATATGTGCACCGAGTTTCATATTATTACATCCAAGCATGTTTGATTTATGGACCAAGTTTTCGGACCCCGTTCCAGGGGGCGCTGTCTAGCCCCCCTGCCACGCCCGGGTACCATCTTCAGCCCAGCCCTGATGGCCGCGGGTTCTGACCCGTGTGCAAAGTTTCAAGAGTTTTTGAGCATGTTAAGGGCCCCAAAAGTGCCCGAATAGTCGTATAAATAATAATAATAATAATAATAATAATAAATATAGCTGCGAGCAGCGATGGCGGGCCCAAGCCGGTGGCACCGCAACCCCGGTTCCTTTAGTTACCTAAAGGCACCGGGGTGGCGGTGTCGCAGGCTTTAGCCCTTTCATGATTAAATGAAATGTTAAAACAGCTTGCCATACTCTATCTGTCGTTTCGACTAGTCACAATTACATTACAGATATCTTAAATGATAATACAAACTATTCAAAATGTAATTAAGACTAGTCACTTTTGTCAAAAGGTGGCGTGTTGATATCTACAATGTTAATTCCGGATAGGCAAACTTAGCTTTTAAATGTTAAAAGGGCTTGCCATATAGGGACGTACAGTAGGCTCAGAGAGAGGCTCACCATATTCAAACCAAAATATCTGACTTCCTCTTGATCCAAACTAATGACTTTGAATTAGAAAGTTGTCCGGCTTGAGGAGTAAAATGTATATACCGATTTTTGTAACTGTAGATAAAACTAACAACGCCACTTTTGTCAAAAGGTGGCGCTATTTAGTCCCTGCACCATGCCCGTTTCTGAAACTTTGCACATGTCTACTGGCTAATAAATGTGATGTTTCTGTTGATTTTCATGCAATTTCAAGCATGCTAAGAGTCTCAAAAGCATCCTAAAATAATTTCAAAGTTTGATGCGTTGCCACGGCAACAGTATCAGATATATCAAGAATTCATTCTCAGGTCTTCATCTGCCATGTATTTACATTATACAGATGAAGTTTGAAGCAAATCGGGTCAAAATAAAAGGATGATTTTAAAGCATTTGGAAAGTGACACACTTCCTGCTGCCAGTTGGTGGCGCTATAACTTTGACTCACAATAGTCACATCCATGTGATCGGCCTCTTACAGCGAACACACTGCTGAAGTTTCATCAAGATCAGTTAATGTATGCTGAAGTTATGACACACTTCCTGTTTCACGTTTCTCGCCATAATTTTATTTCCTCGCCACGGCCAAACCGTTCGAGATATCAAAAATCCCCTCGCAAAATTTCATCCTCAGTTTCTTGACTTCATGCACACCGAGTTTGGTTGTGATTGGTAAACACATGCCTTGTGATTTGATGTATTTCTCCTAGGACAATTATTCAAACAACCCATAATTCATAATTCATAAATAACTTCCATTTGAACTGTCATAAAACTTAGAGCACGAAAGTTGTTTGGCCTGATGTGATCTTTAATTGTACCGAGTTTCATATTAATTCATGCAAGTGTGTTTGATTTATGGACAAATTTTTGAATCCCAGTCCAGGGGGCGCTGTCGAGCCGCCCTGCCACGCCCGGTTACCAGCTTCAGCCCGGCCCTGATGGCCATGGGTTCTGACCCGTGTGCAAAGTTTCAAGAGTTTTAGAGGATGTTAAGGCCCCCGAAAATGCCAGAGAAGTTGCACACAGCAAATAAAGGGTTAAAATTAACCTGACAGGCGCCCCTCCTCTCACTCACACAGAGAGACACTGAGAGACTGGCAAAATTCTGAGATTTTCTCTACATTCAAACAAACATATCTGACTTTCTGTGGGTCCTAGCTAATGAGTGTCAATTAGAAAGTTGTCCGGCTCGAGGAGTACAATATACATACTGATTTTTGTAACTGTAGATAAAACTAACAACCCCACTTTTGTCAAAAGGTGGCGCTACTGAGCCCTCACCACACCCGTTTCTGAAACGTTGCACATGTCTACTGGCTAATAAATGTGATGTGTCTGTCGAGTTTCATGCAATTTGAAGCATGCTAAGAGTCTCAAAAGCATCCTAAAAGAATGGTAAAGTTTGATGCGTTGCCACGGCAACAGTTTCAAAGATATCAAGAATCCATTCACAGGTCTTCATCTGCCATGTATTTGCATTATACAGATGAAGTTTGAAGCAAATCGAGTTAAAATTAGAGGGTGATTTCAAAGCATTTTGAAAATGACACACTTCCTGCTGCCAGTTGGTGGCGCTATAACTTTGACTCACAATAGTCACATCCATGTGATCGTCCTCTTACAGCGAACACACTGCTGAAGTTTCATCAAGATCGGTTGATGTATGCTGAAGTTATGACACACTTCCTGTTTCACGTTTCTCGCCATAATTTTGTTTCCTCGCCACGGCCAAACCGTTCGAGATATCAAAAATCCCCTCGCAAACTTTCATCCTCAATGTCTTGACTTCACGCTGACCGAGTTTCGTCGAATTTGGATCAAAGCTCTAGGAGGAGTATTAAAAATTCCATTGCGAGTGTTTTACGAACAACCCTAAATAGCCGACTTCCTGTTGGGCTGGGGTAAAAAGTAAAAGCACGAGGTATAGATGAAACGATGAGAACAACATGTGTACCGAGTTTCATATTATTACATGCAAGCGTGTTTGATTTATGGACCAAGTGTTCGGACCCCGTTCCAGGGGGCGCTGTCTAGCCCCCTGCCACGCCCGGGTACCATCTTCAGCCCGGCCCTGATGGCCGCGGGTTCTGACCCGTGTGCAAAGTTTCAAGAGTTTTTGAGCATGTTAAGGGCCCCAAAAGTGCCCGAATAGTCGTATAAATAATAATAATAATAATAAATATAGCTGCGAGCAGCGATTGCGGGCCCAAGCCGGTGGCACCGCAACCCCGATGCCTTTAGTTACCCAAAGGCACCGGGATGGTGGTACCGCCGGCTTTGGCCCTTTATCGCTGCTCACAGCTATATTTATATTTAATATAAAGCCGGTGGCACCGCCACCTTGGTGCCTTTAGGGTTATTCTGTACGACGTGTAAAAACGTAACCCCCGCTTTGACTATCAAAAAGAAGTGTATTGTAGAGCTTGCATCAATGCGGACTCGATGCGCTGTGCGCTGTAACTCCATGTGGCTTTAAGCGCATCATTCTCCACTCGGGATGCGCATAAGCGTTTTGTGCCACACTGTACTGAGCCTTTCATATCATAATGCAGTGACGCAATGACAGATTATTAATTGCCTTTCTTGTTCTGTTCCATCTATTATATGTTGATAATAGATAGGACAGAGCACTAAAAACCTCAAACAAAGCACTAAAAACTTAAGCTGTTTGCTGTGTAGTCTGAGAATGAGCTGTTTGATTTGCACCCTCTTCCTCTTCACTGTCCTCCATAAAAACCAGCTATCCAGGTCCATGTTGTTCTAGAAAGTTTGTATGTTGCTGCCTCAATTAACATCTCTGCTATACATTTAAAACATGGCTATATCTAAAATAATTTATCTTTTTGATTTTTGTTATCTTGTTTTTCATGAATATTTTACAACAATACAAAGAGCAATGTGTATTTTCCAATAATATAGTTTGTAATGGCTTTTTTTGTCATAGATTATAATCATATATTTTTTGGATTTGTTATTTATCTTTATAATGAAGTTGTCTGTATTAAGTAGATTGTGTTTAACACACACAAGAGTGATTTATTAGTTCAACACATAGTTATAGAAATTCTACTTTATCTAAAAAAACCCTGCACTTTATACACACACACACACACACACACACACACACACACACACACACACATAAATACATGTAAATAAAAATACCAAAAAAAACATCAAATGTGTTTTTAGTCAGAGTATTATTTTATACAGAAACAAATATTTGTAATTCAGATAAGAATGAAGTTAGTGTTTTAAAATCTTAAGGAAAACAAATATATTGAAATATAGCACATGAATTTTAAATTCATTCAACTTCAATTACAAATACAATCTTACTTTTATTTAAAGCAATCTATACATTTAAAAGATGGGGGTTATATGCCTATTTTGTCATTTAAAAATATTGTTATGCAAAATTGTTATGCAAAAAGACAAGGACTTAGAGACAAGGACTTGTAGGAAACAAAATCACAGCCACACACACACACACACAGACACACAGAGAGAGAGAGAGAGAGAGAGAGAGAGAGAGAGAGAGAGAGAGAATCGCAGGGGAAATAAATCCATTCAAACTACAATATCTGACTTTCTGTTGCTCAGAGCGAATGACTTTAAATTGGAAAGTTGATCGGCTTGACGAGAACAATATACGTGGTAAGTTTTGTAACTGTAGGTAAATTGAGCAAAGTTATAACACACTTTATGTGTCCTTTTTTAGTCATAAAATTCATTTCCTCGCCACGGCCAGACCGTTCGAGATATCAAAAATCCGTCCGGAATTGAGCATCCTCAATGTCTTGACTTCATGCACACCGAGTTTGGTTGTGATTGGTAAACACATGCGTTGTGATTTGATGTATTTCTCCTAGGACAATTATTCAAACAACCCATAATTCATAATTCATAAATAACTTCCATTTGAACTGTCATAAAACTTAGAGCACGAAAGTTGTTTGGCCTGATGTGATCTATAATTGTACCGAGTTTCATATTAATTCATGCAAGTGTGTTTGATTTATGGACAAATGTTCGAATCCCAGTCCAGGGGGCGCTGTCGAGCCGCCCTGCCACGCCCGGTTACCAGCTTCAGCCCGGCCCTGATGGCCATGGGTTCTGACCCGTGTGCAAAGTTTCAAGAGTTTTCGAGGATGTTAAGGCCCCCGAAAATGCCAGAGAAGTCGCACACAGCAAATAAAGGGTTAAAATTAACCTGACAGGCGCCCCTCCTCTCACTCACACAGAGGGACACTGAGAGACTGGCAAAATTCTGAGATTTTCTCTACATTCAAACAAACATATCTGACTTTCTGTGGGTCCTAGCTAATGAGTGTCAATTAGAAAGTTGTCCGGCTCGAGGAGTACAATATACATACCGATTTTTGTAACTGTAGATAAAACTAACAACCCCACTTTTGTCAAAAGGTGGCGCTACTGAGCCCTCACCACGCCCGTTTCTGAAACTTTGCACATGTCTACTGGCTAATAAATGTGATGTGTCTGTCGAGTTTCATGCAATTTGAAGCATGCTAAGGGTCTCAAAAGCATCCTAAAAGAATGGTAAAGTTTGATGCGTTGCCACGGCAACAGTTTCAAAGATATCAAGAATCCATTCACAGGTCTTCATCTGCTGTGTATTTGCAGTATACAGATGAAGTTTGAAGCAAATCGAGTAAAAATTAGAGGGTGATTTCAAAACATTTTGAAAATGACACACTTCCCGCTGCCAGTTGGTGGCGCTATAACTTTGACTCACAATAGTCACATCCATGTGATCGTCCTCTTACAGCGAACACACTGCTGAAGTTTCATCAAGATCGGTTGATGTATGCTGAAGTTATGACACACTTCCTGTTTCACGTTTCTCGCCATAATTTCGTTTCCTCGCCACGGCCAAACCGTTCGAGATATCAAAAATCCCCTCGCAAACTTTCATCCTCAATGTCTTGACTTCACGCTGACCGAGTTTCGTCGAATTTGGATCAAAGCTCTAGGAGGAGTATTTAAAATTCCATTGCGAGTGTTTTACGAACAACCCTAAATAGCCGACTTCCTGTTGGGCTGGGGTAAAAAGTAAAAGTGCGAGGTATAGATGAAACGATGAGATCAACATGTGTACCGAGTTTCATATTATTACATACAAGCGTGTTTGAGTTATGGACCAAGTGTTCGGACCCCGTTCCAGGGGGCGCTGTCGAGCCCCCCTGCCACGCCCGGGTACCATCTTCAGCCCGGCCCTGATGGCCGCGGGTTCTGACCCGTGTGCAAAGTTTCAAGAGTTTTTGAGCATGTTAAGGGCCCCAAAAGTGCCCGAATAGTCGTTAGAAAAATAAAAAAAAAAAAAAAAAATATAGCTGCGAGCAGCGATTGCGGGCCCAAGCCGGTGGCACCGCAACCCCGATGCCTTTAGTTACCCAAAGGCACCGGGATGGTGGTACCGCCGGCTTTGGCCCTTTATCGCTGCTCACAGCTATATTTATATTTAATATAAAGCCGGTGGCACCGCCACCTTGGTGCCTTTAGGGTTATTCTGTACGACGTGTAAAAACGTAACCCCCGCTTTGACTATCAAAAAGAAGTGTATTGTAGAGCTTGCATCAATGCGGACTCGATGCGCTGTGCGCTGTAACTCCATGTGGCTTTAAGCGCATCATTCTCCACTCGGGATGCGCATAAGCGTTTTGTGCCACACTGTACTGAGCCTTTCATATCATAATGCAGTGACGCAATGACAGATTATTAATTGCCTTTCTTGTTCTGTTCCATCTATTATATGTTGATAATAGATAGGACAGAGCACTAAAAACCTCAAACAAAGCACTAAAAACTTAAGCTGTTTGCTGTGTAGTCTGAGAATGAGCTGTTTGATTTGCACCCTCTTCCTCTTCACTGTCCTCCATAAAAACCAGCTATCCAGGTCCATGTTGTTCTAGAAAGTTTGTATGTTGCTGCCTCAATTAACATCTCTGCTATACATTTAAAACATGGCTATATCTAAAATAATTTATCTTTTTGATTTTTGTTATCTTGTTTTTCATGAATATTTTACAACAATACAAAGAGCAATGTGTATTTTCCAATAATATAGTTTGTAATGGCTTTTTTTGTCATAGATTATAATCATATATTTTTTGGATTTGTTATTTATCTTTATAATGAAGTTGTCTGTATTAAGTAGATTGTGTTTAACACACACAAGAGTGATTTATTAGTTCAACACATAGTTATAGAAATTCTACTTTATCTAAAAAAACCCTGCACTTTATACACACACACACACACACACACACACACACACACACACACACACATAAATACATGTAAATAAAAATACCAAAAAAAACATCAAATGTGTTTTTAGTCAGAGTATTATTTTATACAGAAACAAATATTTGTAATTCAGATAAGAATGAAGTTAGTGTTTTAAAATCTTAAGGAAAACAAATATATTGAAATATAGCACATGAATTTTAAATTCATTCAACTTCAATTACAAATACAATCTTACTTTTATTTAAAGCAAACTATACATTTAAAAGATGGGGGTTATATGCCTATTTTGTCATTTAAAAATATTGTTATGCAAAATTGTTATGCAAAAAGACAAGGACTTAGAGACAAGGACTTGTAGGAAAAATCACAGCCAGCCACACACACACACATAAACACAGACAACAGCCCTCCCCTCCCCCCACACACACACACACCCACACACACACACACACACACAGAGAGAGAGAGAGAGAGAGAGAGAGAGAGAGAGAGAATCGCAGGGGAAATAAATCCATTCAAACTACAATATCTGACTTTCTGTTGCTCAGAGCGAATGACTTTAAATTGGAAAGTTGATCGGCTTGACGAGAACAATATACGTGGTAAGTTTTGTAACTGTAGGTAAATTGAGCAAAGTTATAACACACTTTATGTGTCCTTTTTTAGTCATAAAATTCATTTCCTCGCCACGGCCAGACCGTTCGAGATATCAAAAATCCGTCCGGAATTGAGCATCCTCAATGTCTTGACTTCATGCACACCGAGTTTGGTTGTGATTGGTAAACACATGCATTGTGATTTGATGTATTTCTCCTAGGACAATTATTCAAACAACCCATAATTCATAATTCATAAATAACTTCCATTTGAACTGTCATAAAACTTAGAGCACGAAAGTTGTTTGGCCTGATGTGATCTATAATTGTACCGAGTTTCATATTAATTCATGCAAGTGTGTTTGATTTATGGACAAATTTTTGAATCCCAGTCCAGGGGGCGCTGTCGAGCCGCCCTGCCACGCCCGGTTACCAGCTTCAGCCCGGCCCTGATGGCCATGGGTTCTGACCCGTGTGCAAAGTTTCAAGAGTTTTAGAGGATGTTAAGGCCCCCGAAAATGCCAGAGAAGTTGCACACAGCAAATAAAGGGTTAAAATTAACCTGACAGGCGCCCCTCCTCTCACTCACACAGAGAGACACTGAGAGACTGGCAAAATTCTGAGATTTTCTCTACATTCAAACAAACATATCTGACTTTCTGTGGGTCCTAGCTAATGAGTGTCAATTAGAAAGTTGTCCGGCTCGAGGAGTACAATATACATACTGATTTTTGTAACTGTAGATAAAACTAACAACCCCACTTTTGTCAAAAGGTGGCGCTACTGAGCCCTCACCACACCCGTTTCTGAAACGTTGCACATGTCTACTGGCTAATAAATGTGATGTGTCTGTCGAGTTTCATGCAATTTGAAGCATGCTAAGGGTCTCAAAAGCATCCTAAAAGAATGGTAAAGTTTGATGCGTTGCCACGGCAACAGTTTCAAAGATATCAAGAATCCATTCACAGGTCTACATCTGCCGTATGTTTACATTATACAGATGAAGTTTGAAGCAAATCGGGTAAAAATAAAAGGGTGATTTCAAAGCATTTTGAAAGTGACACACTTCCTGCTGCCAGTTGGTGGCGCTATAACTTTGACTCACAATAGTCACATCCATGTGATCGTCCTCTTACAGCGAACACACTGCTGAAGTTTCATCAAGATCAGTTAATGTATGCTGAAGTTATAACACACTTCCTGTTTCACGTTTCTCGCCATATTTCGTTTCCTCGCCACGGACAAACCGTTCGAGATATCAAAAATCCCCTCGCAAACTTTCATCCTCAATGTCTTGACTTCACGCTGACCGAGTTTCGTCGAATTTGGATCAAAGCTCTAGGAGGAGTATTTAACATTCCATTGCGAGCGTTTTACAAACAAACCTCAATAGCCGACTTCCTGTTGGGCTGGGGTAAAAAGTAAGAGCGCGAGGTATAGATGAAACGATGAGATCAACATGTGTACCGAGTTTCATATTATTACATGCAAGCGTGTTTGAGTTATGGACCAAGTGTTCGGACCCCGTTCCAGGGGGCGCTGACGAGCCCCCTGCCACGCCCAGGTACCAGCTTCAGCCCGCCTCTGATGGCCGCGGGTTCTGACCCGTGTGCAAAGTTTCAAGAGTTTTCGAGCATGTTAAGGGCCCCAAAAGTGCCCGAATAGTCGTTAGAAAAATAAAAGAAAAAAAAAAAAATAATCGGAAGGAAACAATAGGCCTTCGCCCTTTCAGGCTTGGGCCCTAATAATATAATCCTAAGGAAAACAATAGGGCCTTCGCCCTTTCAGGCTTGGGCCCTAATAATAATAATCCTAAGGAAAACAATAGGGCCTTCGCCCTTTCAGGGCTTGGGCCCTAATAATAATAATCCTAAGAAAACAATAGTGGCCTTGCAAAATATAGCTTGGCCCTAATAAATATAGCTGCGAGCAGCGATGAAGGCCCAAGCCGGTGGCACCGCAACCCCGGTTCCTTAGTTACCTAAAAGCACCAGGGTGGCCATGCCACTGGCTTTTGCCCTTCATCGCGGATCACAGCTATATATATATATATATATATATATATATATACTGTATATATACATATATATATGAAGCCGGTGGCACCGCCACCCTGGTGCCTTTAGGTTTATTGTGCACGACATGCAAAATGTAACCCTGCTTTGACTGATGCAAGCTCTACAGCACAGTTTATAGTAAGAAAGAATATAGTAAGAAAGAAAAGTAAGCTGTTACTCTGAGATGGTTTGGGAAACAAACATTCATCATGTCGCATTGGTTTTAGTTACTTGTCCTCGAACAGAGCCCTAATCTGTTTATATTTCAGTTACACATTCTACATTGATTAAAAAGAAAAATCAAATGTGTTTTTAATTCATACAGAAATAAAATATTTATAATTCAGCTGAGAATAAAGTTAGTTCAAATTTTAAGAAAAACAAATATATGATCTGAAATATAGCACATTCATTTTTAAATTCATTCAGGTTCAATTACCAAAATACAATCTTAATTTAATTTAAAGCAAATAATAAATCTAAAATATATGGGTTATATGCATATTTTGTAAAAAAAAGAAAAAAAAAGAAAGAAAGATATATATCCAAAAACACAAGGCCTTAAACTTTAACAAGGGTGCAACTCTTATCACTACAACAAACATAGTCACACACACAAGTCAAGTCACTTACATTTTAGATGCAATATTGACTTTTTAGATGCAATATTGACTTTTTTCTGTTTCAGCAGAGAAAATAGTTAAACAAAGATCACAGCGACCCATCGCGCATCTCAAAGCAATGTGTTTTCTCATTACTGAATGATTCAGCATTTTGAATCCATGACTCGTTCATTAAGACGGTCATCTGGCGACACCTTATGGTGATTTAGGGTTATGTTTAAAAGTATCGTTCTTTACAGCGATTTTTAATTGACTCCTGTTAAACCAATCTCGTAACATTATTGTGTAACCGATTTAATTTGATCAGCCTTACCTAGGGTAACAGCCCTATAGTGTCTTATTATTCTAAATTATTGAATTTATTGATCAAATTTACTAATGAAAAATGAAGCATACATTTATTAAGACTAGGCTGCCCTGCAGATATTAGGCTACAATATGGAGATTTAAATATATCATTTATCAAATAATCTGTTTATTTTTAGGTTACACATTACATTGTTTAAAAAATAAAAATCAAATGTGACCCGCTCTGGCGAAATGAGTCGGAAGTTGCAACCTTCCATTTTAAGATATGGGCCGATTATGTGGAAAAACCATGAAATAACAAAAAAAAAATATATATATATTTTTTTTGCTAATTTCAAAGAACAGACATTCAAAAATAATCTCACAGGGTTTCGTAGTCGAGATAATTGAGTAAAGGTATTTAAATAACGATTAAAGTTGTCAAAGCTTTAAATTCGCTGAAATAAACATTGCTCTTCTCAACTCCCCTCGTCACCTCTGAGCATTTCCCGGGTATCCCCTGAAACGTTGAACTCACTGGAGGCTTCTAACCTAAACTGCGTGAGTATATTTATCTGCAAGAAGAATATAGCCTATGTAAGGCTGTAACGATCGCGACACTCAGATCCACGAACCTGTGTCGCGGTGTGAGAAGACAGAATCACGACACCGACACGTCCCTTCAACTCCCGAAGTTATCCTTCACGTCCAGACCCAATGCTAGCTACAACATCTTTAAATTACTATTAGTATTATTTGAAGTTAACATTATAAAATACGTAGACTTACACCACAAAACTTAAATTATTACTAATTTTTTTTAAAATTGGGCAATTTCAGCATTATGGAGGAGATCCAATTCCCAGATAATTAAATATTTTAATAAATTGGCCTATGTGAACCACACTGCACAAACCAAAAGTAATACTCACCGGATGAAGAAGGGTTGACTCTCTCCAGAACATAAAATCTTTATTTTATTTTCCGTGTTCGCATTTATGAGGAAAAACAATCCGAACGTGACCGTTCTCTGGAAGCAGCACTAAAACTTTCACATAGCTTAAACATGCAAGCACAAAGCCTTTCTTTAAAGTAAATTTCGTTTTAAAATAATTATCTTAATTTAAATCAATGTTTCATCAACCAATTACTAGGATTTAATAATAAGAAATAAATTGCAGACAATAGGCTAGGCCTAATCACGACGCGGAGACGCGCGGCACGTGAACTGAAGCTTGTCTCATGAACCGAAAGTCAGCGTATAAGGTATCCTCACAGACATATATATTGAAATGTCTACTTTTAAACACAACCATTCAAAATGAAAGAAAACAGACTGCTCTCTGCTTATGTGGGCTAATCCGTATGAAAACTGAATTTCTCTCTGACTCCTCTTTAATCTTTCTGATTTTAGAACATTTTTGTAAAAGTGACTTTTTAATTATTTATTTCAAAAAAATTAAAAATAAGTTGAGTTTCAGCCTCGTTAAATTGCATTTATATATGTTAATCTATTTGGTCAAATTAAGCTATATAAAATAAATAGTTTATCCCTTAAAATGCTATGGATTTTGAAAGATATCAAAAAAAAAAAAAAAAAAAAACGGGCAAAAAAACTTTAAAAGCGATTTTCTTAGGTTTTCAATTGGAAAAAAAGGGCAGACGACCAGAATTCAAATCTGTATATCTTTACAACCATTCAAGGTATGACCAAGGTATCATTTGAAAGCTTACAGTGTCCTCTTTCCATTAATATCAAAATCTCAATTTTTAAATTTGGGTCACTGTGACTAATTTTGCTGGATCAGGTCGGTCACAAATGTGTTTTTTATTGTAGTATTATTTTATACAGAAATACATTATAATTATATATAATATACAAAATATAACCGTGGGCGCGATTAAACAGTGTTACAATAAAACTCAACATTGTGTTTTTTAAAAATAAATTCAAATAATACAAATCCCGAAATTGCGCTAATTTTAAAATTAAACTAAAACTCATGGCTGCACAAGCATTCATAACTGTGCGCGCCAACAGCGAGGAACCAGCAGAACAGAGTGAACGTTCATTCTGTTTAGTTCAATCCTACTTAATAGGAATTTATTTAAAATGCTTGCTCTACTCCACAACATTAATGTCTTGTGCGGATATCTGTATTTTGACTTTCGGTTTTAAGTAAGCGATTTAAAAGTTCCCGAGTCCCAGCGGAGTCACACGTTGATTAACCGGTGGGAATATACACAATAGGCCTAACTGATATTGAACACAAGAGGGCAGTATAGCACTACGTATGACTCAGATTATTTTTTCTTCTTCTGAATTTTAAAACCATTCTGGCTGTTTTTGAACGTAAACATAATTCTTAAATGAAAAAAGGGAAAAACTGGTTTAATTATAATATTTGTATAATTTAATTTAGAAACAAATGATGTATAATTACATTTTTAGAAGATATGAGGCTTTTAGTGTTTACTGTTTACTTTTTTGACATTACTTTAATCTTTTGCCAAAGTTGCACATGCCTACTGGCTAATAAATGTGATGTATCTGTCGAGCTATCTGTATCTATCTGTTTCAAGCAATTTCAAGCATGCTAAGAGTCCCAAAAGTATCAAAAAAGAATGTTAAAGTTTGATTTGTTGCCACAGCAACAGTATCAAAGATATCAAGAATCCATTCACAGGTCTACATCTGCTGTATTTTTACATTATACAGATGAAGTTTGAAGCAAATCGGTTAAAAATAAGAGGGTGATATCAAAGCATTTTGAAAGTGACACACTTCCTGCTGCCAGTTGGTGGCGCTATAACTTTGACTCACAATAGTCACATCCATGTAATCAGCCTCTTACAGTGAACACACTGCTGAAGTTTCATCAAGATCAGTTAATGTATGCTGAAGTTATAACACACTTCCTGTTTCACGTTTCTCGCCATAATTTTGTTTCCTCGCCACGGCCAAACCGTTCGAGATATCAAAAATCCCCTCGCAAACTTTCATCCTCAATGCCTTGACTTCATGCTGACCGAGTTTCGTGCCGTGTGTTTGAATTCTCTAGGAGGAGTATTGCACATTCCATTGCGAGCGTTTTACAAACAAACCTCAATAGCCGACTTCCTGTTTGGCTGGGGTAAAAAGTAAGAGCGTGAGGTATAGATGAAACGATGAGATCAACATGTGTACCGAGTTTCATATTATTACATGCAAGCGTGTTTGATTTATGGACCAAGTGTTCGGACCCCGTTCCAGGGGGCGCTGTCTAGCCCCCCTGCCACACCCAGGTACCATCTTCAGCCCGGCTCTGATGGCTGTGGGATCTGACCTGTGTGCAAAGTTTCAAGAGTTTTCAAACCCGTTAAGGGCCCAAAAGCCGCTAAGAGTCTCAAAATCATAAAAAAAAGAATTTTAAAGTTTGATGCGTTGCCACGGCAACAGTATCAAAGATATCAAGAATCCATTCACAGGTCTTCATCTGCTATGTATTTACATTATACAGATTAAGTTTGAAGCACATCGGGTAAAAATAAAAGGGTGAGTTCAAAGCATTTTGAAAGTGACACACTTCCTGCTACCAGTTGGTGGCGCTATAACTCTGACTCACAATAGTCACATCCATGTGATCGTCCTCTTACAGCGAACATACTGCTGAAGTTTCATCAAGATCAGTTAATGTATGCTGAAGTTATAACACACTTCCTGTTTCACGTTTCTCGCCATAATTTCGTTTCCTCGCCATGGCCAAACCGTTCGAGATATCAAAAATCCCCTCGCAAACTTTCATCGTCAATGCCTTGACTTCATGCTGACCGAGTTTCGTGCCGTGTGTTTGAATTCTCTAGGAGTAGTACTTCAAATTCCATTGCGAGTGTTTTATGAACAACCCTAAATAACCGACTTCCTGTTGGGCTGGGGTAAAAAGTAATAGTATGAGGTATATATGAACGATGAGATCTATATGTGCACCGAGTTTCATATTATTACATGCAAGCGTGTTTGATTTATGGACCAAGTTTTCGGACCCCGTTCCAGGGGGCGCTGTCTAGCCCCCCTGCCACGCCCGGGTACCATCTTCAGCCCGGCCCTGATGGCCGCGGGTTCTGACCCGTGTGCTAAGTTTCAAGAGTTTTTGAGCATGTTAAGGGCCCCAAAAGTGCCCGAATAGTCGTATAAATAATAATAATAATAATAATAATAATAAATATAGCTGCGAGCAGCGATTGCGGGCCCAAGCCGGTGGCACCGCAACCCCGATGCCTTTAGTTACCCAAAGGCACCGGGATGGTGGTACCGCCGGCTTTGGCCCTTTATCGCTGCTCACAGCTATATTTATATTTAATATAAAGCCGGTGGCACCGCCACCTTGGTGCCTTTAGGGTTATTCTGTACGACGTGTAAAAACGTAACCCCCGCTTTGACTATCAAAAAGAAGTGTATTGTAGAGCTTGCATCAATGCGGACTCGATGCGCTGTGCGCTGTAACTCCATGTGGCTTTAAGCGCATCATTCTCCACTCGGGATGCGCATAAGCGTTTTGTGCCACACTGTACTGAGCCTTTCATATCATAATGCAGTGACGCAATGACAGATTATTAATTGCCTTTCTTGTTCTGTTCCATCTATTATATGTTGATAATAGATAGGACAGAGCACTAAAAACCTCAAACAAAGCACTAAAAACTTAAGCTGTTTGCTGTGTAGTCTGAGAATGAGCTGTTTGATTTGCACCCTCTTCCTCTTCACTGTCCTCCATAAAAACCAGCTATCCAGGTCCATGTTGTTCTAGAAAGTTTGTATGTTGCTGCCTCAATTAACATCTCTGCTATACATTTAAAACATGGCTATATCTAAAATAATTTATCTTTTTGATTTTTGTTATCTTGTTTTTCATGAATATTTTACAACAATACAAAGAGCAATGTGTATTTTCCATTAATATAGTTTGTAATGGCTTTTTTTGTCATAGATTATAATCATATATTTTTTGGATTTGTTATTTATCTTTATAATGAAGTTGTCTGTATTAAGTAGATTGTGTTTAACACACACAAGAGTGATTTATTAGTTCAACACATAGTTATAGAAATTCTACTTTATCTAAAAAAAACCCTGCACTTTATACACACACACACACACACACACACACACACACACACAAATACATGTAAATAAAAATACAAAAAAAAAAACATCAAATGTGTTTTTAGTCAGAGTATTATTTTATACAGAAACAAATATTTGTAATTCAGATAAGAATGAAGTTAGTGTTTTAAAATCTTAAGGAAAACAAATATATTGAAATATAGCACATGAATTTTAAATTCATTCAACTTCAATTACAAATACAATCTTACTTTTATTTAAAGCAAACTATACATTTAAAAGATGGGGGTTATATGCCTATTTTGTCATTTAAAAATATTGTTATGCAAAATTGTTATGCAAAAAGACAAGGACTTAGAGACAAGGACTTGTAGGAAAAATCGCAGCCAGCCACACACACACACATAAACACAGACAACAGCCCTCCCTCCCCACACACACACACACACACAGAGAGAGAGAGAATCGCAGGGGAAATAAATCCATTCAAACTACAATATCTGACTTTCTGTTGCTCAGAGCGAATGACTTTAAATTGGAAAGTTGATCGGCTTGACGAGAACAATATACGTGGTAAGTTTTGTAACTGTAGGTAAATTGAGCAAAGTTATAACACACTTTATGTGTCCTTTTTAGTCATAAAATTCATTTCCTCGCCACGGCCAGACCGTTCGAGATATCAAAAATCCGTCCGGAATTGAGCATCCTCAATGTCTTGACTTCATGCACACCGAGTTTGGTTGTGATTGGTAAACACATGCATTGTAATTTGATGTATTTCTCCTAGGACAATTATTCAAACAACCCATAATTCATAATTCAACTTCCATTTGAACTGTCATAAAACTTAGAGCACGAAAGTTGTTTGGCTGATGTGATCTATAATTGTACGAGTTTCATATTTAATTCATGCAAGTGTGTTTGATTTATGGACAAATTTCGAATCCCAGTCCAGGGGGCGCTGTCGAGCCGCCCTGCCACGCCCGGTTACCAGCTCAGCCCGGCC
>NW_024121635.1:10208-23311 GCF_016745375.1 Pimephales promelas
TGTATTATTTGAATTATTTTTAAAAAAACACAATGTTGAGTTTTTTTGTAACACTGTTTAATCGCGCCCACGGTTATATTTTGTATATTTATATTATAATATTATAATGTATTTCTGTATAAAATAATACTACAATAAAACACATTTTGTGACCGACCTGATCCAGCAAAATTAGTCACAGTGACCCAAATTTAAAAATTGAGATTTTGATATTAATGGAAAAGAGGACACTGTAAGCTTTCAAATGATACCTTGGTCATACCTTGAATGGTTTGTAACGATATACAGATTTGAATTCTGGTCGTCTGCCCTTTTTTTTCCATTGAAAACCTAAGAAAATCGCTTTTAAAGTTTTTTGCCCGTTTTTTTTTTTTTTTTTTTTGATATCTTTCAAAATCCATAGCATTTTAAGGGATAAACTATTTATTTTATATAGCTTAATTTGACCAAATAGATTAACATATATAAATGCAATTTAACGAGGCTGAAACTCAACTTATTTTTAATTTTTTTGAAATAAATAATTAAAAAGTCACTTTTACAAAAATGTTCTAAAATCAGAAAGATTAAAGAGGAGTCAGAGAGAAATTCAGTTTTCATACGGATTAGCCCACATAAGCAGAGAGCAGTCTGTTTTCTTTCATTTGAATGGTTGTGTTTAAAAGTAGACATTTCAAATATATATGTCTGTGAGGATACCTTATACGCTGACTTTCGGTTCATGAGACAAGCTTCAGTTCACGTGCCGCGCGTCTCCGCGTCGTGATTAGGCCTAGCCTATTGTCTGCAATTTATTTCTTATTATTAAATCCTAGTAATTGGTTGATGAAACATTGATTTAAATTAAGATAATTATTTTAAAACGAAATTTACTTTAAAGAAAGGCTTTGTGCTTGCATGTTTAAGCTATGTGAAAGTTTTAGTGCTGCTTCCAGAGAACGGTCACGTTCGGATTGTTTTTCCTCATAAATGCGAACACGGAAAATAAAATAAAGATTTTATGTTCTGGAGAGAGTCAACCCTTCTTCATCCGGTGAGTATTACTTTTGGTTTGTGCAGTGTGGTTCACATAGGCCAATTTATTAAAATATTTAATTATCTGGGAATTGGATCTCCTCCATAATGCTGAAATTGCCCAATTTTAAAAAATTTAGTAATAATTTAAGTTTTGTGGTGTAAGTCTACGTATTTTATAATGTTAACTTCAAATAATACTAATAGTAATTTAAAGATGTTGTAGCTAGCATTGGGTCTGGACGTGAAGGATAACTTCGGGAGTTGAAGGGACGTGTCGGTGTCGTGATTCTGTCTTCTCACACCGCGACACAGGTTCGTGGATCTGAGTGTCGCGATCGTTACAGCCTTACATAGGCTATATTCTTCTTGCAGATAAATATACTCACGCAGTTTAGGTTAGAAGCCTCCAGTGAGTTCAACGTTTCAGGGGATACCCGGGAAATGCTCAGAGGTGACGAGGGGAGTTGAGAAGAGCAATGTTTATTTCAGCGAATTTAAAGCTTTGACAACTTTAATCGTTATTTAAATACCTTTACTCAATTATCTCGACTACGAAACCCTGTGAGATTATTTTTGAATGTCTGTTCTTTGAAATTAGCAAAAAAAAAATTTTTTTTTTTTTTTTTTTTTTGTTATTTCATGGTTTTTCCACATAATCGGCCCATATCTTAAAATGGAAGGTTGCAACTTCCGACTCATTTCGCCAGAGCGGGTCACATTTGATTTTTATTTTTTAAACAATGTAATGTGTAACCTAAAAATAAACAGATTATTTGATAAATGGTATATTTAAATCTGCATATTGTAGCCTAATATCTGCAGGGCAGCCTCTTAATAAATGTATGCTTCATTTTTCATTAGTAAATTTGATCAATAAATTCAATAATTTAGAATAATAAGACACTATAGGGCTGTTACCCTAGGTAAGGCTGATCAAATTAAATCGGTTACACAATAATGTTACGAGATTGGTTTAACAGGAGTCAATTAAAAATCGCTGTAAAGAACGATACTTTTAAACATAACCCTAAATCACCATAAGGTGTCGCCAGATGACCGTCTTAATGAACGAGTCATGGATTCAAAATGCTGAATCATTCAGTAATGAGAAAACACATTGCTTTGAGATGCGCGATGGGTCGCTGTGATCTTTGTTTAACTATTTTCTCTGCTGAAACAGAAAAAAGTCAATATTGCATCTAAAAAGTCAATATTGCATCTAAAATGTAAGTGACTTGACTTGTGTGTGTGACTATGTTTGTTGTAGTGATAAGAGTTGCACCCTTGTTAAAGTTTAAGGCCTTGTGTTTTTGGATATATATCTTTCTTTCTTTTTTTTCTTTTTTTTACAAAATATGCATATAACCCATATATTTTAGATTTATTATTTGCTTTAAATTAAATTAAGATTGTATTTTTGGTAATTGAACCTGAATGAATTTAAAAATGAATGTGCTATATTTCAGATCATATATTTGTTTTTCTTAAAATTTGAACTAACTTTATTCTCAGCTGAATTATAAATATTTTATTTCTGTATGAATTAAAAACACATTTGATTTTTCTTTTTTAATCAATGTAGAATGTGTAACTGAAATATAAACAGATTAGGGCTCTGTTCGAGGACAAGTAACTAAAACCAATGCGACATGATGAATGTTTGTTTCCCAAACCATCTCAGAGTAACAGCTTACTTTTCTTTCTTACTATATTCTTTCTTACTATAAACTGTGCTGTAGAGCTTGCATCAGTCAAAGCAGGGTTACATTTTGCATGTCGTGCACAATAAACCTAAAGGCACCAGGGTGGCGGTGCCACCGGCTTCATATATATATGTATATATACAGTATATATATATATATATATATATATATAGCTGTGATCCGCGATGAAGGGCCAAAGCCAGTGGCATGGCCACCCTGGTGCTTTTAGGTAACTAAGGAACCGGGGTTGCGGTGCCACCGGCTTGGGCCCTTCATCGCTGCTCGCAGCTATATTTATTATTATTATTTATACGACTATTTGGGCACTTTTGGGGCCCTTAACATGCTCAAAAACTCTTGAAACTTTGCACACGGGTCAGAATCCGCGGCCATCAGGGCCGGGCTGAAGATGGTACCCGGGCGTGGCAGGGGGGCTAGACAGCGCCCCCTGGAACGGGGTCCGAAAACTTGGTCCATAAATCAAACACGCTTGCATGTAATAATATGAAACTCGGTACACATGTTGATCTCATCGTTCATATATACCTCAAACTATTACTTTTTACCCCAGCCCAACAGGAAGTCGGTTATTTAGGGTTGTTCATAAAACACTCGCAATGGAATTTGAAGTACTCCTCCTAGAGAATTCAAACACACGGCACGAAACTCGGTCAGCATGAAGTCAAGGCATTGAGGATGAAAGTTTGCGAGGGGATTTTTGATATCTCGAACGGTTTGGCCGTGGCGAGGAAACGAAATTATGGCGAGAATCGTGAAACAGGAAGTGTGTCAGAACTTCAGCATACATTAACTGATCTTGATGAAACTTCAGCAGTTTGTTTGCTGTAAGAGGACGATCACATGGATGTGAATATTGTGAGTCAAAGTTATAGCGCCACCAACTGGCAGCAGGAAGTGTGTCACTTTCAAAATGCTTTGAAATCACCCTCTTATTTTTACCCGATTTGCTTCAAACTTAATCTGTATAATGTAAATACATAGCAGATGAAGACCTGTGAATGGATTCTTGATATCTTTGATACTGTTGCCGTGGCAACGCATCAAACTTTAAAATTCTTTTTTTTGATGATTTTGAGACTCTTAGCGGCTTTTGGGGCCCTTAACGGGTTTGAAAACTCTTGAAACTTTGCACACAGGTCAGATCCCACAGCCATCAGAGCCGGGCTGAAGATGGTACCTGGGTGTGGCAGGGGGGCTAGACAGCGCCCCCTGGAACGGGGTCCGAACACTTGGTCCATAACTCAAACACGCTTGCATGTAATAATATGAAACTCGGTACACATGTTGATCTCATCGTTCATATATACCTCACACTATTACTTTTTACCCCAGCCCAACAGGAAGTCGGTTATTTAGGGTTGTTCATAAAACACTCGCAATGGAATTTGAAGTACTCCTCCTAGAGAATTCAAACACACGGCACGAAACTCGGTCAGCATGAAGTCAAGGCATTGAGG
This sequence comes from Pimephales promelas, assembly GCF_016745375.1. Next base: position 14,407 of record NW_024121635.1, read on the forward strand.
ATGAAAGTTTGCGAGGGGATTTTTGATATCTCGAACGGTTTGGCCGTGGCGAGGAAACGAAATTATGGCGAGAATCGTGAAACAGGAAGTGTGTCAGAACTTCAGCATACATTAACTGATCTTGATGAAACTTCAGCAGTTTGTTTGCTGTAAGAGGACGATCACATGGATGTGAATATTGTGAGTCAAAGTTATAGCGCCACCAACTGGCAGCAGGAAGTGTGTCACTTTCAAAATGCTTTGAAATCACCCTCTTATTTTTACCCGATTTGCTTCAAACTTAATCTGTATAATGTAAATACATAGCAGATGAAGACCTGTGAATGGATTCTTGATATCTTTGATACTGTTGCCGTGGCAACGCATCAAACTTTAAAATTCTTTTTTTTTGATGATTTTGAGACTCTTAGCGGCTTTTGGGGCCCTTAACGGGTTTGAAAACTCTTGAAACTTTGCACACAGGTCAGATCCCACAGCCATCAGAGCCGGGCTGAAGATGGTACCTGGGTGTGGCAGGGGGCTAGACAGCGCCCCCTGGAACGGGGTCCGAACACTTGGTCCATAACTCAAACACGCTTGCATGTAATAATATGAAACTCGGTACACATGTTGATCTCATCGTTTCATATATACCTCACACTCTTACTTTTTACCCCAGCCCAACAGGAAGTCGGCTATTGAGGTTTGTTTGTAAAACGCTCGCAATGGAATGTGCAATACTCCTCCTAGAGAATTCAAACACACGGCACGAAACTCGGTCAGCATGAAGTCAAGGCATTGAGGATGAAAGTTTGCGAGGGGATTTTTGATATCTCGAACGGTTTGGCCGTGGCGAGGAAACGAAATTATGGCGAGAAACGTGAAACAGGAAGTGTGTTATAACTTCAGCATACATTAACTGATCTTGATGAAACTTCAGCAGTGTGTTCGCTGTAAGAGGACGATCACATGGATGTGACTATTGTGAGTCAAAGTTATAGCGCCACCAACTGGCAGCAGGAAGTGTGTCACTTTCAAAATGCTTTGAAATCACCCTTTTATTTTTACCCGATTTGCTTCAAACTTAATCTGTATAATGTAAATATACGGCAGATGTAGACCTGTGAATGGATTCTTGATATCTTTTAAACTGTTGCCGTGGCAACGCATCAAACTTTACCATTCTTTTAGGATGCTTTTGAGACCCTTAGCATGCTTCAAATCGCATGAAACTCGACAGACACATCACATTTATTAGCCAGTAGACATGTGCAAAGTTTCAGAAACGGGCGTGGTGAGGGCTCAGTAGCACCACCTTTTGACAAAAGTGGGGTTGTTAGTTTTAACTAGAGTTACAAAAATCGGTATGTATATTGTACTCCTCGAGCCGGACAACTTTCTAATTGACACTCATTAGCTAGGACCCACAGAAAGTCAGATATCTTTGTTTGAATGTAGAGAAAATCTTAGAATTTTGCCAGTCTCTCAGTGTCTCTCTGTGTGAGTGAGAGGAGGGGCGCCTGTCAGGTTAATTTTAACCCTTTATTTGCTGTGTGCGACTTCTCTGGCATTTTCGGGGGCCTTAACATCCTCTAAAACTCTTGAAACTTTGCACACGGGTCAGAACCCATGGCCATCAGGGCCGGGCTGAAGCTGGTCATCGGGCGTGGCAGGGCGGCTCGACAGCGCCCCCTGGACTGGGATTCGAACATTTGTCCATAAATCAAACACACTTGCGTGAATTAATATGAAACTCGGTACAATTATAGATCACATCAGGCCAAACAACTTTCGTGCTCTAAGTTTTACGACAATTAAAATGGAAGTTGAGAATTATGGGTTGTTTGAATAGTTGTCCTAGGAGAAATACATCAAATTACAACGCATGTGTTTACCAATCACAACCAAACTCGGTGTGCAAGAAGTCAAGACATTGAGGATGAAAGTTTGTGAGGGGATTTTTGATATCTCAAACGGTTTGGCCGTGGCGAGGAAACGAAATTATGGCGAGAAACGTGAAACAGGAAGTGTGTTATAACTTCAGCATACATTAACATATCTTGATGAAACTTCATCAGTGTGTTCGCTGTAAGAGGACGATCACATGGATGTGACTATTTCGAGTCAAAGTTATAGCGCCACCAACTGGCAGCAGGAAGTGTGTCACTTTCAAAATGCTTTGAAATCAACCTCTTATTTTTACCCGATTTGCTTCAAACTTCATCTGTATAATGTAAATACATGGCAGATGAAGACCTGTGAATGGATTCTTGATATCTTTGATACTGTTGCCGTGGCAACGCATCAAACTTTAAAATTCTTTTTTTTTGATGATTTTGAGACTCTTAATGGCTTTTGAGGCCCTTAACGGGTTTGAAAACTCTTGAAACTTTGCACACAGGTCATATCCCACAGCCATCAGGCCCGGGCTGAAGATGGTACCTAGGCGTGGCAGGGGGGCTAGACAGCGCCCCTGGAACGGGGTCCGAAAACTTGGTCCATAAATCAAACACGCTTGCATGTAATAATATGAATGAAAAACTTCATCTGTATAATGATGAAAAACAGATGAAAAACTTCATCTGTATAATGTAAACATACGGTAGATGTAGACCTGTGAATGGATTCTTGATATCTTTTAAACTGTTGCCGTGGCAAAGCTTCAAACTTTGAAATTATTTTAGGATGCTTTTGAGACTCTTAGCATGCTTGAAATTGCATGAAACTCAACAGACACATCACATTTATTAGCCAGTAGACATGTGCAAAGTTTCAGAAACGGGCATGGTGCAGGGACTAAATAGCGCCACCTTTTGACAAAAGTGGGGTTGTTATTTTTATCTACAGTTACAAAAATCGTTATATACATTGTACTCCTCAAGCCAGACAACTTTCTAATTCATAGTCATTAGCTCAGACCAAGAGGAAGTCAGATATTTTGGTTTGAATATGGTGAGACTCTCTCTGAGCCTACGTCCGTGTATGGCAAGCCCTTTTAACATTTAAAAGCTAAGTTTGCCTATCCGGAAATTAACATTGTAGATATCAACAATGTCTTTCTGTCTAGTCGTAATTACATTTTGGATAGTTTGTATTATCATTTAAGATATCTGTAACATAATTGTGACTAGTCAAAATGACAGACTATGGCAAGCCGTTTTAACATTTAATCATGAAAGGGCCAAAGCCTTCGGCACCGCCACCCCGGTGCCTTTAGGTAACTAAAGGAGCCAGGGGTTGCGGTGCCACCGGCTTGGGCCCGCCATCGCTGCTCGCAGCTATTATTATTATTATTATTATTTATACGACTATTCGGGCACTTTTGGGGCCCTTAACATGCTCAAAAACTCTTGAAACTTAGCACACGGGTCAGAACCCGCGGCCATCAGGGCCGGGCTGAAGATGGTACCCGGGCGTGGCAGGGGGACTAGACAGCGCCCCCTGGAACGGGGTCCGAAAACTTGGTCCATAAATCAAACACGCTTGCATGTAATAATATGAAACTCGGTGCACATATAGATCTCATCGTTCATATATACCTCATACTATTACTTTTTACCCCAGCCCAACAGGAAGTCGGTTATTTAGGGTTGTTCATAAAACACTCGCAATGGAATTTGAAGTACTACTCCTAGAGAATTCAAACACACGGCACGAAACTCGGTCAGCATGAAGTCAAGGCATTGACGATGAAAGTTTGCGAGGGGATTTTTGATATCTCGAACGGTTTGGCCATGGCGAGGAAACGAAATTATGGCGAGAAACGTGAAACAGGAAGTGTGTTATAACTTCAGCATACATTAACTGATCTTGATGAAACTTCAGCAGTGTGTTCGCTGTAAGAGGACGATCACATGGATGTGACTATTGTGAGTCAAAGTTATAGCGCCACCAACTGGTAGCAGGAAGTGTGTCACTTTCAAAATGCTTTGAACTCACCCTTTTATTTTTACCCGATGTGCTTCAAACTTAATCTGTATAATGTAAATACATAGCAGATGAAGACCTGTGAATGGATTCTTGATATCTTTGATACTGTTGCCGTGGCAACGCATCAAACTTTAAAATTCTTTTTTTTTATGATTTTGAGACTCTTAGCGGCTTTTGGGGCCCTTAACGGGTTTGAAAACTCTTGAAACTTTGCACACAGGTCAGATCCCACAGCCATCAGAGCCGGGCTGAAGATGGTACCTGGGTGTGGCAGGGGGCTAGACAGCGCCCCCTGGAACGGGGTCCGAACACTTGGTCCATAAATCAAACACGCTTGCATGTAATAATATGAAACTCGGTACACATGTTGATCTCATCGTTTCATCTATACCTCACGCTCTTACTTTTTACCCCAGCCAAACAGGAAGTCGGCTATTGAGGTTTGTTTGTAAAACGCTCGCAATGGAATGTGCAATACTCCTCCTAGAGAATTCAAACACACGGCACGAAACTCGGTCAGCATGAAGTCAAGGCATTGAGGATGAAAGTTTGCGAGGGGATTTTTGATATCTCGAACGGTTTGGCCGTGGCGAGGAAACAAAATTATGGCGAGAAACGTGAAACAGGAAGTGTGTTATAACTTCAGCATACATTAACTGATCTTGATGAAACTTCAGCAGTGTGTTCACTGTAAGAGGCTGATTACATGGATGTGACTATTGTGAGTCAAAGTTATAGCGCCACCAACTGGCAGCAGGAAGTGTGTCACTTTCAAAATGCTTTGATATCACCCTCTTATTTTTAACCGATTTGCTTCAAACTTCATCTGTATAATGTAAAAATACAGCAGATGTAGACCTGTGAATGGATTCTTGATATCTTTGATACTGTTGCTGTGGCAACAAATCAAACTTTAACATTCTTTTTTGATACTTTTGGGACTCTTAGCATGCTTGAAATTGCTTGAAACAGATAGATACAGATAGCTCGACAGATACATCACATTTATTAGCCAGTAGGCATGTGCAACTTTGGCAAAAGATTAAAGTAATGTCAAAAAAGTAAACACTAAAAGCCTCATATCTTCTAAAAATGTAATTATACATCATTTGTTTCTAAATTAAATTATACAAATATTATAATTAAACCAGTTTTTCCTTTTTTTCATTTAAGAATTATGTTTACGTTCAAAAACAGCCAGAATTGTTGTAAAATTCAGAAAAAAAAAAAATAATCTGAGTCATACGTAGTGCTATACTGCCCTCTTGTGTTCAATATCAGTTAGGCCTATTGTGTATATTCCCACCGGTTAATCAACGTGTGACTCCGCTGGGACTCGGGAACTTTTAAATCGCTTACTTAAAACCGAAAGTCAAAATACAGATATCCGCACAAGACATTAATGTTGTGGAGTAGAGCAAGCATTTTAAATAAATTCCTATTAAGTAGGATTGAACTAAACAGAATGAACGTTCACTCTGTTCTGCTGGTTCCTCGCTGTTGGCGCGCACAGTTATGAATGCTTGTGCAGCCATGAGTTTTAGTTTAATTTTAAAATTAGCGCAATTTCGGGATTTGTATTATTTGAATTTATTTTTAAAAACACAATGTTGAGTTTTATTGTAACACTGTTTAATCGCGCCCACGGTTATATTTTGTATATTATATATAATTATAATGTATTTCTGTATAAAATAATACTACAATAAAAAACACATTTGTGACCGACCTGATCCAGCAAAATTAGTCACAGTGACCCAAATTTAAAAATTGAGATTTTGATATTAATGGAAAGAGGACACTGTAAGCTTTCAAATGATACCTTGGTCATACCTTGAATGGTTGTAAAGATATACAGATTTGAATTCTGGTCGTCTGCCCTTTTTTTCCAATTGAAAACCTAAGAAAATCGCTTTTAAAGTTTTTTTGCCCGTTTTTTTTTTTTTTTTTTTTTTTTGATATCTTTCAAAATCCATAGCATTTTAAGGGATAAACTATTTATTTTATATAGCTTAATTTGACCAAATAGATTAACATATATAAATGCAATTTAACGAGGCTGAAACTCAACTTATTTTTAATTTTTTTGAAATAAATAATTAAAAAGTCACTTTTACAAAAATGTTCTAAAATCAGAAAGATTAAAGAGGAGTCAGAGAGAAATTCAGTTTTCATACGGATTAGCCCACATAAGCAGAGAGCAGTCTGTTTTCTTTCATTTTGAATGGTTGTGTTTAAAAGTAGACATTTCAATATATATGTCTGTGAGGATACCTTATACGCTGACTTTCGGTTCATGAGACAAGCTTCAGTTCACGTGCCGCGCGTCTCCGCGTCGTGATTAGGCCTAGCCTATTGTCTGCAATTTATTTCTTATTATTAAATCCTATTGGTTGATGAAACATTGATTTAAATTAAGATAATTATTTTAAAACGAAATTTACTTTAAAGAAAGGCTTTGTGCTTGCATGTTTAAGCTATGTGAAAGTTTTAGTGCTGCTTCCAGAGAACGGTCACGTTCGGATTGTTTTTCCTCATAAATGCGAACACGGAAAATAAAATAAAGATTTTATGTTCTGGAGAGAGTCAACCCTTCTTCATCCGGTGAGTATTACTTTTGGTTTGTGCAGTGTGGTTCACATAGGCCAATTTATTAAAATATTTAATTATCTGGGAATTGGATCTCCTCCATAATGCTGAAATTGCCCAATTTTAAAAAATTTAGTAATAATTTAAGTTTTGTGGTGTAAGTCTACGTATTTTATAATGTTAACTTCAAATAATACTAATAGTAATTTAAAGATGTTGTAGCTAGCATTGGGTCTGGACGTGAAGGATAACTTCGGGAGTTGAAGGGACGTGTCGGTGTCGTGATTCTGTCTTCTCACACCGCGACACAGGTTCGTGGATCTGAGTGTCGCGATCGTTACAGCCTTACATAGGCTATATTCTTCTTGCAGATAAATATACTCACGCAGTTTAGGTTAGAAGCCTCCAGTGAGTTCAACGTTTCAGGGGATACCCGGGAAATGCTCAGAGGTGACGAGGGGAGTTGAGAAGAGCAATGTTTATTTCAGCGAATTTAAAGCTTTGACAACTTTAATCGTTATTTAAATACCTTTACTCAATTATCTCGACTACGAAACCCTGTGAGATTATTTTTGAATGTCTGTTCTTTGAAATTAGCAAAAAAAAAATTTTTTTCTTTTTTTTTCTTTTGTTATGTCATGGTTTTTCCACATAATCGGCCCATATCTTAAAATGGAAGGTTGCAACTTCCGACTCATTTCGCCAGAGCGGGTCACATTTGATTTTTATTTTTTAAACAATGTAATGTGTAACCTAAAAATAAACAGATTATTTGATAAATGGTATATTTAAATCTGCATATTGTAGCCTAATATCTGCAGGGCAGCCTAGTCTTAATAAATGTATGCTTCATTTTTCATTAGTAAATTTGATCAATAAATTCAATAATTTAGAATAATAAGACACTATAGGGCTGTTACCCTAGGTAAGGCTGATCAAATTAAATCGGTTACACAATAATGTTACGAGATTGGTTTAACAGGAGTCAATTAAAAATCGCTGTAAAGAACGATACTTTTAAACATAACCCTAAATCACCATAAGGTGTCGCCAGATGACCGTCTTAATGAACGAGTCATGGATTCAAAATGCTGAATCATTCAGTAATGAGAAAACACATTGCTTTGAGATGCGCGATGGGTCGCTGTGATCTTTGTTTAACTATTTTCTCTGCTGAAACAGAAAAAAGTCAATATTGCATCTAAAAAGTCAATATTGCATCTAAAATGTAAGTGACTTGACTTGTGTGTGTGACTATGTTTGTTGTAGTGATAAGAGTTGCACCCTTGTTAAAGTTTAAGGCCTTGTGTTTTTGGATATATATCTTTCTTTCTTTTTTTTCTTTTTTTTACAAAATATGCATATAACCCATATATTTTAGATTTATTATTTGCTTTAAATTAAATTAAGATTGTATTTTTGGTAATTGAACCTGAATGAATTTAAAAATGAATGTGCTATATTTCAGATCATATATTTGTTTTTCTTAAAATTTGAACTAACTTTATTCTCAGCTGAATTATAAATATTTTATTTCTGTATGAATTAAAAACACATTTGATTTTTCTTTTTTAATCAATGTAGAATGTGTAACTGAAATATAAACAGATTAGGGCTCTGTTCGAGGACAAGTAACTAAAACCAATGCGACATGATGAATGTTTGTTTCCCAAACCATCTCAGAGTAACAGCTTACTTTTCTTTCTTACTATATTCTTTCTTACTATAAACTGTGCTGTAGAGCTTGCATCAGTCAAAGCAGGGTTACATTTTGCATGTCGTGCACAATAAACCTAAAGGCACCAGGGTGGCGGTGCCACCGGCTTCATATATATATGTATATATACAGTATATATATATATATATATATAGCTGTGATCCGCGATGAAGGGCCAAAGCCAGTGGCATGGCCACCCTGGTGATTTTAGGTAACTAAGGAACCGGGGTTGCGGTGCCACCGGCTTGGGCCCTTCATCGCTGCTCGCAGCTATATTTCTCCTTGTTTTTCCCAAAGTCTGCTTGCCATGGTCTATGTTTGAACGAAACAAGAACTGGGTGCCGCCACGTTACTCACTACGCAGTTGTCCGCGTCTGTCGCCATGGTTACGTCATGGCTATGGCAATACGAGCGGAAACGAGGATAGCCGAGGATAGCGTAGATATTGCGTCATTGACAGGCGATATTTTTTTCCAGGACGGCCACTTATTTAAAATTGGAATTTCTCTGAAATAAAAGAACTTTGGAGACTTTTGGGATATTGTAAGTACACAGCTGCAGGAAATATATCACACTGTGCAAGTGATTTTGGATATTTTATTACAACTTCTTAATATTGACCTTTATTTCTTATTTAAAAAAAAAAAATCCATATTCTGAAATCGCATAAGCATAAGCATCTTATCGCCA
>NW_024121636.1:0-22659 GCF_016745375.1 Pimephales promelas
AGGAGAGAAGAAAAAAAAATGGCCTTCATCAGAAAGATGGAATGCAGTCAAGGAAAATCAGCATCAAGGATGACATCAGAAGAGAAGAGAGAGACAGTGAGAGATACTTTTTTCCCTGCGTTGACAAGTTGAAAGAAAAATTCCATGCATTATTTAACAAGATGGCCGAAACCTGTCATACGGGGTGATTGCCTGCGTTAAACAGAAAACAGGTGTGAGATGTGCGCACATACGGGTGTACGTTAGCATGTGTGCTTGTTTTTTACGTCCGCGTGCGCTTAGCAGGGAAGTCGTGTCTAGTGTACGCACACATTATCTGTTTGCCCATCTTTCCCTGCAAGCATATGGTCAGCATTTTTGGATTTTCACCCCGTCCACCCTTTCTCTCTCTCTCATCTTGTCCGTTTGAAGTTGCCCTCATTTTTTTTTAGGATGCTGTTTAAATCAGTAGTTCGTGCAGGCAATGTTTGTGTGTGTGTTTTGGTGACAGCAATCATGTAGAGAATCTGTTCTAGTTGACTTATAAAAGCATTTCTCACTTGATCAAACAGTCTAGACAAGCTGACCATCTGGTGTTTATTAATTACTAGGATACTAATTACTATAATTAATTAGTGGATAAAAATAACTCCAAAGTGAGAAATAGCCATTTTTTTGTGAGAAAGTTTTACCTTGTTTTGACCTTGTCATTGAGTCTCTTTTTCCCTCAATAAAGGGAAAATAAAATAAAAAATAAATAAAAAAAACTTTTGCTGAAAATTTACTCACCCCCATGTCATCCAAGATGTCCATGTCTTTCTTTCTTCAGTTGAAAATAAATTAAGGTTTTTGATGAAAACATTCCAGGATTTTTCTCCATATAATGGACTTTAATGGGAACCAAACGGTTGAAGGTCCAAAAGACAGTTTCAGTGCAAACTGTTCAAAGGGCTTTAAATGATTCCAGACGATGAATAAGGGTCTTATCAAGCGAAACGATTCAACGAACGAACTGACTCGGGAAAAGATTAGTTAGTTTTGATGAACGAGTTCGAACAGGAGAGTCACAAACATGCATCACAGAACAGAGCAAGGTGACCATTTGAGCTTATAAAACTTAAACTTTGTTTTTTTTTTAAATGAGTGACCGTTTCGCTTGATAAGACCCTTATTCATCATCTGGAATCGTTTATAGCCCTTTGAACAGTTTGCACTGAAACTGTCTTTTGGACCTTGAACCGTTTGGTTCCCATTAAAGTCCATTATATGAAGAAAAATCCTGGAATGTTTTCATCAAAAACCTTAATTTCTTTTCGACTGAAGAAAGAAAGAGATGGACATCTTGGATGACATGGAGGTGAGTGAATTATCAGCAAAAGTGTTTTTTAAAAGTGAACTACTCCTTTAAGTGTTAGAACGTTCAGGTTGCGACATTTCTGCGAAGTGATACCATGTATCATCATATGTTGCAGCAATAACTTTAATAGTAAATTGTGCTCCAAGTGGGTTCCAAACATGGCACACAACCTTCTTTTAATGAAAATCTATGGGATTTGTGGCCCGTTTCATCATCCACCAGGTTAAAATAATCCATCTATATGAATAACATGCACTTATGAATCACAATAAGGCCAGGAATGGCTTTAAATTGTCTTTTATTAAGAAACCTTTTCTAGACAGATCTGCCATCATATTTCTTACACCAATCCATTCAAAACGTCAGTCTAAACCAAAGCTGTTCTAGACATCAACCCAAAGCTGAAAGCTGTTTCTATTTGAGTACTTGACACAAGAGAATATACCGTATGCATGTTTGTGTACGTGTGCATGTTTGTGTTAGTTTTAGTGTTTGGCAGCACAGCTGCAGCTCTTGTCTGATTGCTCCTGCTTCCCCTCCTCTCATCCATCTTCATATGTCTGTTTACAGTGAATTTGCACCCTCTCACTTACGTTAGAACAGTCCTACAAGATATGCGAGCGCGTGTTGACACTAGTCTTGATTTCCACGGACGTGCAGATGGCCGCTCTATTGTACGGTATTTATGTCATGGTGAAAGGGCCCAGGTTGCGAAGCTGTCGTGGTGTTGTAATGCAACTGCAGTGTTGTGTTGTGTTGTGGTGTAATGGGAGAGTTTTTTTGTTTTAATCAGGTTATTTTTGAGCGGTCGTGTGACCTTATTGGCTGGAGTATGTGAAAGTCTTAAGGGGACCGACTTCATCCTGCGTTATCATTGATTCCTTTGCCACAATCTGCCACCTAAACACCATCTGCTCTCATGGCACTGACATGAATGCTGATGATAGATTATTTCAGTTCATTGTTACTGCTGGTCCCTGGGCAACATACTATGTATTATTTCTTTATTCACTAAAAATAACGTAATATGCACATCTTATTGTATTCTGATCACTTTTTGGGGACTTTTTTTAAACTAATTATCTAATGTATTTCGTTTCAGCACATTTGTGTGTGTCGTATGGTTATATGAGAACTTAAACTTCACCTAAAGCGATGAATAGTACTTTTAACAAATTCCAGTAATATTAGTAACTATCTTGCAGTTATTTTTGGTTTCAAAGTGCGATTAGGCTATAAATATAAAATGAATAGGCTATTTCTATAATGACATTACATCCACACCAGTAGGTGTCAGTATAAATTCTAATAAAACTGTGAGTTTAATAAGAACTCCTTCTAAATTCTAGTATCTGCTGTGTATATATTTTGTGGATTTGACTATTTTATACTCTTTTGTAATTAAATAGGATGTAGCGCTTTGTCCTGGGAGAGAGAGAAACATTCATCACCTGCTTCAGAGAAAACACAGCACAGCTTGAACAACTCTCAGCTCAACTCTCTCCAACACACCCATCTACTGGCCAACAGTGAGTATTAACCATTCACTTTCACACTCTGTGTTTAAAGGGGTAATTTCCTACCCTCATCATGCCGATCCAAACCTAGGACTTTTTCTCTGTTCAATTAATGTGAAGCTTTCAAGCTTAAAGTGACTTGGTAACCAATACTTGGAATTTGTCCTCTTAACCTGTCTAATATAGTTAACCCATATAATTAATCTTTGCTAGAGAATCTTTGTTTTTGTTTTTTGAAGCTGGGTTCAAACTGGATGATTTTGGCCGTCTTAGACTAATTTTGAGAATGCTAAAAGATTCCTCTGATCCTGTTCCAAAAAGTAGCTACGCTAGAACGCTAGTTGGACATGTTCGCCCACAGCCAATTAATGACCATTGCGATAAAATGGCTTCTCCTAAGACAACCTGTAATGTCTGTTGGTATTCCTTACAGTCATTTAATACTGAGAAGACAACGACAACGCGTGAGTTCTCTCTGTGTCCAGTTTATTCACAAGTTGGCTTAACAACAACAACCCAACACTTCCCGTATGTCTCTTCTTCGGCCCTCTATGATCCCCGCTAGAACACTGACACCTCTAGGTCAACACCTGTCATTACATCTCCCCCCTCAAAGATATTGCTCTTCTTAGTTAACATGAACTGTTATTATAAGCAATAAACACTTTCAGTATATTAACAATGTTTCTTATAAGACTCAACTGTCTTGTTAACTTCTAACCCCAATGAAGGCTAATGAACATAACCATTTTTTTTTTCACTTTTTTTTTTCTTCCAAACAATAAAGTGCATTTCCTGAAACATACTGTAAATCCACAACAAATCGACCTTTTTTTTTTTTTTTTTTTCAGGTCTATACAATCAAGAGTCCATAATCACCAGTCCAGTTTGTCTGGGGCTTTGCTCACTCTGCCTGAGCGAGTAATGGTTACAGTCCCTTGTGTGGGTGTGGAAGTGTTTTGTGTCTCAGTACCGTGCGTGTCCTCAGTTTTCCTGACCTCAGGGGCAACTTGGTCAGGGCTTTCACTGACGTTGTGATCGGTTTGGGTGTGGATTGCAGGTGTCGTCGGTTCCTCCTGTAGCGCTGTCCCTGTGCTGTCTCCACGATATAGGACCTTGGAGTAGAGCTGGAACTGTGAACGACAGCAGGCATTGTCCACTGTTTTTGTCCATCCAACTTTGTTAGCACCGGGTCCCCTAGGCTCAGTGGGGGTAGAACCCTTACTCCATTCCTGCGGTTATAGTAATAAGCTTGCTTTTGCTTGGCTGCAGCGTCAGCCTGTCTGATCACCTCTTCATTCGGCCAGTTTGGTTTCAGATTGTCCTGCAAGGTGGGCAAGGTGGTCCTGATTTTCCTGCCCATCAGCAGTTCTGCTGGACTGACTCCTGTCGAAGAGGTGGGTGTGGCTCGGTATGCCATCAGGGCCAGGAGGGGGTCCTTCTGTCTCAGTATAGATTTCGCTACCTGAACGGCCCGCTCTGCCTGTCCGTTACTTTGAGGGTAGTGAGGGCTGGATGTAATGTGAACAAAATCATATTCCTCACTAAACTCCCTCATCTCTTCTGAAGATAGCTGGGGCCCATTGTCGCTCACCATTACTTCAGGGATGCCAAAACGTGCGAATGTGGCTTTCAGCTTAGCTACAACCTGGCTGGTGGTAGTTGTAGGCAGATTCAAAATCTCCAGATATCTAGAGTAATAATCTGATACTATTAAGTAGTTTTGCTTCTTAAACTCGCACAGATCTACCCCAACTTTCTGCCATGGCCTAGATGGGAGTTCGCTGGGCATTAACGGCTCCTTATTTTGTGTGTTTCTGTTCTCTCTACAAAACGCACACTCTTGTACAGTTTTTTCGATCTCACCAGACATTCCAGGCCACCATACGGATTGGTGAGCTCTTTCTCTGCACTTTACCAGGCCTTGATGTCCGTCATGGATTCTCTCCAGGATGGCCTTCCTTTTTTCTGTGGGAATGACAATGCGGTTGCCTCTAATGACCAAACCATCTATCTCAGATAGTTCTCCTCTCATTTGGTAGAAGTCTTTGACTACCTCAGGCACCTTTCCTATATAATCAGGCCACCCATTCCTGATGAAGCCTATGACTGTCTGGAGCTGTCTATCATATTCTGTGTACTGTCTAAGCTCCGCCATCCGGTGTGGTGTGGCCGGGACCTGGCTCATGACAGCCTCGATATGTGCGGCCACCTCCTCGTGACAGACCCCATCCCCCAAACATTGCTCTGGGCTTCTAGAGAGCGCATCTGCCACCGCTAATGTTTTGCCTGGTGCATGTTCAGCCGTGGCATTGAAACGCATTAGTCTCATCAATAGCCTCTGGCACCTAATTGGGACACAGTCTAAGTCTTTACTGTTCATGAGAGGCACCAACGGCTTGTGATCAGTAACCAGTCTAAAGCCGTCCAGTCCATATAGGTATTTGTCAAACCGTTCACAGGACCACACACTTGCTAAGCACTCCTTCTCTATTTGCGCGTATCTTTTCTCCGCGTCACTTAACCGTCTGGAGCAGTAGGCCACAGGCTTCCAGTGATCCCCGTGCTGCTGGAGTAGAACGCCGCCCAGCCCATAGCTGCTGGCATCTGCTGACACTATGGTGGGCTTGTTGGCATCGTAGAAGGTAAGTACTGGAGCTGTGGCTAATGCAGTCTTTAAGCTCCTGAACGCCTCACACTGTGCAGGTCCCCACATCCACTCTTTGTCTCCTTTCAGTAACTCGTACAGTGGGTGGGCCACTGTTGATAGCTCTGGAATGAACTTGGCTAAATAATTAACCATCCCCAAGAACCTTTTGAGTTCTGTGACGTTTTGTGGCTGTGGAAAGTTCCGTATTCCTGTGACTTTGTTGGGGTCGGCTCTGACGCCTGCCTCGTCGATTAGGTGACCCAGGAAACGAACCTGCCTCTGTCTGAACTTGCACTTTGCCTGGTTCAACTTGAGCCCTGCTGCTTCAATGACCCTCAACACCTCAGCCAGGCGTCGGTCATGTTGCTCCTCTGTCTCTGCGTGAATTAAAATGTCATCCATAAAGATCTCAGTCCCTTCTAAGCCGGCCAGAGTCTCCGCCATTTTCCTCTGGAAAATTTCAGGAGCACTTGTTATCCCGAAAGGGAGACGGCGGAAGGCGTATCTCCCAAATGGAGTGATGAAAGTGGTGAGCAACCTGCTCTCCTCATGCAGGGGAATCTGATAAAATCCACTTGCTGCATCCAGCGAGGTGAATACTTTTGACCCGGCGAGCTTTGGCATTATTTCCTCCACCGTTGGCAGAACATACTTCTCCCGTTTCACTGCTTTGTTCAGTTTTCTGAGGTCTGCACAAAGGCGGACTTCCCTTTTGTTGGGTTTGAGTACCGGCACCATCGCGGCACACCATTCTGTTGGCTGTGTTACCTTTTCGATTATGCCCTCCTCCTCCATGCGATGCAGTTCCTTTTTTACCAGCGGTACCAGTGGCAGGGGTATCCGCCTGGCTGTCGGCACTGCGTATGGTTGGACATCATCGAGCAGGGCTATTCTGACTGGCTCAGTTTTCAATAACCCGCTAGATCCAAACACGCTACTGACCTCATTCATCCTCTTGACTAGACCCATTTCCACTGCTTCCTCACGGCCCAGTAAGCAGCTTTTTCCTTCAGTCACATACACTTTCAGAGGGTACTTCCTCCCTTTATAGCTTGTGAAACTCTGGAACATGCCCATGCAACTGAGATCGCCCCCTGGGCTAACAAAACGAGTGACAGGTGGCACGAGCTTTATTTTAGGACTCATCTTTTTGAATGTCCCTCATCAATAATGGTAGCGTCCGCTCCTGTGTCAATTTTAAAGGTTACACCCACATTGTTTACAGGTAAGCAAACAGTCCATGTATTCTCATTATCCTCCCTGTCAACTGCTCCTAGGAAGTATGTTAGTCCAGGTTGTTCGCTTGTGACTTCTCTCACTGCTTTAGAACGACATTTACGTTCCCAATGTCCTTCCTTGTGACATTTATTACACTTGCTTTTCAACGCAGGACAATTTCTTTCATTAGAGTGTTGTGGCTTACCGCACCTCCCACACTCATCCTTTGTGTTGGTTGCCTGGCTGCTATTCCCACGTCGCTGACTCTTTTTCTTATATTGCCAATCCTTCCCTTTGACCGCATTAACGTTGGCCAGCTGAGCTTCCGGTCGACTGGTCTGAAGATTAACCTGACGCGTTATCGCCTCTGTCTGGCGCACCCGTTCAATCACGTGCGTCAACGTTAGATCTGCTTTGAGCTGAAACTGGCGGGAAAGTTCTTTGTCTGCTATTCCTACCACAAGACGATCCCTTATATGTTCATCCCTTGTAGTCCCGAATTGGCAGTGCTCTGCTAACTCATATAATGTCCTGATGTACATCTCCGCCGTTTCCCCGGATTGCTGGCTCCGTTGATAGAAACATGCACGCTCGTGTATGATGTTGCGTCGTGGAATAAAGTAGTCGTCAAACTTTTTCATGACCACTTCAAAGTCTTTCTTTTCATCTTCCTCGTCAAACTCGAATGAACTGAATATCTTTTCAGCTTCACTGCCCATTGCGTAGATCAGCGAACTTACTTGAATCTCGCCGTCATCTTTGTTTAGCTTCGTGGCCAACCGATAGCGGCGAAATCGCTGTTTCCACTCCGGCCATTCGGTTGGGCTCTCAAACTTAAACTCGCTCGGCGGGCTAAACTTCGCCATGTCTTCTTACTGACACACAGGCTATTCTGACACCATGTAATGTCTGTTGGTATTCCTTACAGTCATTTAATACTGAGAAGACAACGACAACGCGTGAGTTCTCTCTGTGTCCAGTTTATTCACAAGTTGGCTTAACAACAACAACCCAACACTTCCCGTATGTCTCTTCTTCGGCCCTCTATGATCCCCGCTAGAACACTGACACCTCTAGGTCAACACCTGTCATTACACAACCATCAAATGAAAAACCAATAGGAGCGCAGAACCTGATAACGCATTTAGCGAGCAACAACAAACCTTCACTTGCTATTTTTGAAAAGATGATCAAAATTAACGCTAGTTTTTTTTTTACCATTTATATCCCGCATGTAAATGCAGCTCACAGTCACTGAACACGTCACGGATTGATGATGTAAAACGTATTTGTGTGTGTTTGTTTTTAAAGGGGTGGTTCATTATGATTTCACTTTTTTAACTTTAGTTAGTGTGTAATATTGAGGATAAACAACATCTACAGTCACAACACTCAAAGGTAAAAGCAAAAAGAGATCATTTCTTTTAAAGAAATTGATTTATAAGGACTACAACAAATGGCTGGTAGGAACTACACAACATTCCTCCTGGGTTAGTGACATCACAAACCCTAGAATTTAAATAAACCCCGCCCCCAAGAACGCAATTTATCATTACATAATATTCCAGTCAATGACTAGAAGATAACAACACATAAGCTATATAAATTCATCAACTAACTATTCAGAATTGCTGTCTACATGTTGTCTCTTCATCTTTGCCCGACTCCTGTTTGAACATAAAAGGCTAAATTTTTTTCCCATATTATGCCCCTTTTCACAAGTTGTAAAATACGTCTCTGATGTCCCCAGAATGTATATGTGAAGTTTCAGCTCAAAATACCCAACAGATCATTTTTTACAGCATGTTTAAATTGTCATTTTTTGGGGCTCAGAAAAACGCGCTGTTTAAGTGTGTCCCCTTTAAATGCAAATAAGCTGCTGCTGCCGGCACAGGGGGCGGAGCTTCATGAGCTAGCGCTCAGTCTCTCAGGACAATTTCATCTCACAGAATGATGATAATATCAGAAACTCTCTGTAACGGTGTTCATTTCAAGTCGGACAATAATGCCTACAGAGACAAAGTGCTGTATAGACATGGAACAGCTATAGTTTAGTAGTTTAATTATGGGTATTATAGCTTATTTGGGGCATTATTCTACCGCTTTAACACATCTTGACTGTCGTACGGTCTGACAACTGAGATCCCAGAGTGTGACATGGCCTACAGCAAGGAGCATGTTCGCACAGTCTGACAAGTATATTAGGCTTTTGTCACTTTAAGACTGAATGCACGGATCCAATATAATGATATGCATATGTTTACTTTCTCAATTGTTTTTTTTTTTTTTTTTTACATAAGCCATAAGTAACTGTTTTTACGAAAATACTTGACGAGACGGGCATTTTGATGTTGAAAGAGAAAGAGAATGGAGTTCAGTGCTCCGAATTAGGTGCTTTCGCGTCTTCTTTCGCTCGAATGTTTAAACTTATAGGAGCTAAAAATGATAAACTTTCACTCCATCACGGATAAACTTTGCAATTAATCCGAGAATCACAAGTTTTTCGAACCGTGCTACCTGGTCCGTACAGATCAACTACGATCCCGATACTTGACATCGCTCATCCTGTGATGTGTCTATCGCAGATATGCACATTGTGATATCGATGTTAAAAAGGTATTTGGTGCAGCCCTAAAAGCATAATAAAAGTAGTCCATATGATTAAATTCCAAGTCTAATCTGAAGACATTCAATAGATTTGTGTGATAAGCAGACCTAAATTTATGTAGTTATTCCATGATTCTTTCTTCTTTGCATAGGACTGGACCTGCCCTTCATGATGATGCCCCATCCCCTGCTTCCTGTTGGACTTCCTCCCGCCTCTGTTGCCATGGCAATGAACCAGATGAACCACCTTAATACAATTGCCAACATGGTTGCCAGTGCCCAGGTGCACAGCCCCGTCTCCAGGCCGACATCTGCCATCAAGGTAGGACATGCTGTACACACCAAACACACACACAAACATATACTCTTTTGCTGCAAGGTCATCAGGGATTGTTCACACCGTTCTCGCTTGAGTTTATTTATTTTGAGTCACTTAAAGCAATTTGCGGCTTGGTCTAAAGGGGTCCAAACTGCTTTAAGAACTTGTGTTGTGTTTTAAAACACAGCTTGACTATTAAACTAGCTTCACCACAAAGCTGTATCTGGGAAAAAAAGGTTTTATTTTATCACACCTTTACGATGATATGAACCTCAAGCCAATCTGACTCTCTGATGGATTTCAGACAAACTTGGTTGATGAAGATGTGCTGTCATGTAGGGAGAATTTCTATGGGTGTATAACCTTTTTTTATTTTATTTTTTCAGCAAGAGTGTTTTGAAGAGAGTCCCTCTTTGACTCCATCCGTTGAGGGAATTGTTCCTCAGAAAACTGAGCCCTCACCTCAACTAAGCAGTTCATTTCCCAGCAGCCCCACACACCCTTACACACACTCTCCTCAAAAAACAGGTGAGTTATTCCGTATGGCTGGCAAATGAATTAATGATATGCTGAGTAATAATTTTATTTATTATAATTGATCAAACTATCCATCAGTATTTGCTGAGTAAATCCCTCAAATGCACAATAAATAAAAGCATATTTCTTTCAAAAAATGTGTTCAATTTATCAAACGTGAGAGTAAATACATTTGTGATGTTGCAAAAGATTTCTATGTCAAAGAAAGCTGTTCGTTTGAACTTTCTATTCCACAAAGGATTTTGAAAAATAATCAGAAATGTTTCTTGGTCACCAAATGAACATATTAGAATGATTTCTGAAGGATCATGTGACAGTGAAGACTGGAGTAATGATGCTGAACATTCAGCTTTGCCATCACAGGAATAAATTACATTTTAAAATATATTAAAATAGAAAACAGTTCTTTTAAATTGTAATATTATTTCACAACATTACAGTTTTTACTGTATTTTTGATCAAATAAATGGAGCCTTGTGAGAATTAGAGACTTCTTTCAAAAACACAATCATTTAAATAATAGTGTAACTTAAAGACATTATTGTGCCATATGAGTAAACCATTGAAAGGACAATACAGGCAGTAGCATTAGAAGCAATCACAGCGAAACGTTAATTTTATAAGCCTATCACTGGCCTATAGTCCACTTAGAAGATCTTAGTAACTGTACAGAGATGTACAAAAAAATGAATATAAAAACACTAAGAATCCTGTAGCAACTGCATGGCAATATGATAAAAACCACTCAGGACAGCTTAGCAAATGCATATCAGTGCCCTGGGCTGGCAACCATCAACAACACCCTAGCATATACCACACATACTATATATATATACTTATATATATATAATCCCCCCCAGAAAATATAAAAAATTCATTTCTGAATGTTAGTGGATTTATGGAGACCCAGTTATTGTGGATAGCATCTTCATCTTGAAGTTTGATATTACTGTTGTTTCATAATATCTTGCGTATAATGTCCATAGTAAACAACGTTATATGATTTACATTGAGAGAAAAAAGATGTTACTGTAAACTAATCAACAAGCCTTGCAACGATTCTGGTGCACACACAATAACAGCACGAAGCAATATGTATTTGTAATAGTCTGTGCTACTCGGAAACTTCTTGTTTCATTTATCTACTGTCCTTTTGTATTTCTGTCTCTCTCTGCAGCATATGACGTTCATGATGAACAAAGGGAGATAGACTCAGCTCTGCATATGAACAGACTTTCCAACAACAAGGGTGCATTTTCTCAACATAAACAATATTTCATTTAAAATAACAAAATTTTATGTAACATTACATAAAAGCCTCTGACCTTCTCTGCTCTCATTATAGTTCAATTATTACACAGAGCCTTTATATTGCATTTAGTTGGGTGATGTAATGGTATGTTGTTGGTTGTAATGGGATATTCTAGGTTCTATACACAAGTAATCTCAAAACAATTAAAATAATATGCTCATGCCTTACTGTACTGGAAAATATTTAAAAAGCATAGACACTTTAGACAGGAGTAATGATACTTTGCCATCACAGGAATAAATGACATTTTAAATCATATTTTAGAATATTACTGTATTTTTAATTGAATATATGCAGCCTTGGTGAGCACAAGAGAAATCATTTAAAACATTTTTGATATTAAAAACAATTTTAAAAATCTTACCGACCCCAAACATTTTTGGTCAATTTTATTATTAATTTCAATATGTCTAGTTTTTATTCCTTTATATTTCAGGTTTGATTCAAGTTACATTTGCCTCGGTAGCTAGCTGAAGTAAAAGTTAGATTTTTATTTTATTTTTTTATTTATTTTTGCAAGTAATGAAAATAATTTTATGTGTTCAGTTGTAGTGAATTATAACAACCCACAGTAAATTCTGACATTATTAAATTAATGTCTAAACTATTCCTTTATCAGTCTGCCGATCAGTTGAATTATTTTCTTTGTGTTTATTATTTTTTCAGTTGAGCAGAATACAGTGAAGCCAAAATTATTTGAGAAGGTCCCAGCTCAGACGTTTCCCACGGGCTTCCCTGCTTCCCTCCTTTTCACAGACGGCCTCTCCTCCGTGGAGACGCTGCTCACTAATGTCCAGGTACAGCCATGAAGAAACACACACACACACACACACACACACAATGTTCAACATCAATAACATGTGGACGTGTTTCAGGGTCTGCTAAAGGTGGCTTTGGAGAACGCCCGTCTGCAGGAGAAACAGCTTCAGCAGGAGAGGCGAGAGCTTAAGATGGAGCTGTACAGAGAGAGAGAGATGAGAGAGAGTCTGGAGAGACAGCTCACCTCTGAGTTACGCAGTCGGGGTAGAGTGTTACGTTGCAGTGCATGTATTGGAAAATTGAAAAACCAGAGATCATCCGGTTCCATTGGATGTTTACACATGGAACGTTTCCTTTTCTCATCTAGCCACCATTCAGAGACGTCTGAAGAAGGAGAAGAAGGCAAAGAGGAGGTTACAGGAGGCGCTGGAATTTGAGTCCAAGCGGAGAGGGCAAATCGAGCAGGCCTTACAGCAGGCCACCTCATCAGACCCTCTCACACACGGTGAGACACACTCACACACGCTCAGTGACTTTCATTCAGGCCGATAGTCTTTCAGCAGGCTTTGTCAGCTGTCGCTGTCTGTTAACACAGATCCAATCAGTCTGGACATGGAGACGGAGCGCTGCAGAAGCCCAGAGGACAACTGCTTGTTACAAGGTATTGAATGGAACTGGCCCCTTTTCAAATGTGTTTCTTATTGCAGAACGACATATTTTAATCATATATAGTACAAAAAATTGGGGTTCAACATTTTTTAGAACAAGGATTATGTATGATTTGGTACTATTTTTGTTATCAATGTTGAACACAGTTGCGCTGCTTAATATTTTTCAGGATTATTGAATGGAAAGTTCAAAAGAACAGCAATTCTTTGAAATAGAATTAGTTTATAACTATGTCAAATTCAGATTCATTCTTTATTGCCGTAAAGCAATTCGTTACATCGCGAGACCTGATATTACGCGACACTTCCTGATGCTGCGGCCGATGGCCCGTTGGCTCAGTGGCAAGTGTGTTTTTTCCGCTCACAGGCAACAGGGGGGGCGAGACGCACAACATTCAACCCGAAAATAGTCATACAACCATTGCAATAACTTCAAAAGCTATTCAGTTAAGGGAAAAAAACTGCATAGTGCTGCTTTAATGAGAAATATGATCATTCCCTGTATTGACTTTGAAGATACTGCTTAATATTTTGTTCCTAGTACAAAAAAACATAGTTATCAACTCGTATAAAGTGTGTATCTATATGGACGTGCACAGTTTCAGCTGTGACTTATTCAGATTTGTTGTTTTGACCTCACTTCCCCTTCCCATCAGTCTTTCTCAGCAACACCGTGTGTCACTCGCCCGTGTCCTCCAAACAGATGAGATCATCGGCTCCCTCTGTCTCAGAGCGAAACCATTAGCAAATAAACACATAGATGAATCAAAAGACTGGGGACTAATTGCAAGTTTCCTGTGTAAGCAAAGCCTCACCGCATGAATATTCCAGTGCCGCCCTTCCACCCGTTTATCTGTTTCTGCAGCTGGCCGTTCTCGTTCTCTCCCCCTCTGTGAGACAGCTAAAGCTACATGATAAATTACTTGAATTACACCTCTTGTTAAATTTATTAAAATGGCTCCCTAATGCCGAGAAAATCTGCTACACGTTGGCACAGCACTGGACTGGAAGAGGTGCTCGTTTTGTGTCTAATGTCTTTTTACATGACGTGCAAAAACGGTCTATTTTGGAGTGAATGGGGATTTGAAATAGTATACACTCACCTAAAGGATTATTAGGAACATCATACTACTGTGTTTGACCCCCTTTTGCCTTCAGAACTGCCTTAATACTAAGTGGCATTGATTCAACAAGGTGCTGAAAGCATTCTTTAGAAATGTTGACCCATATTGATAGAATAGCATCTTGCAGTTGATGGAGATTTGTGGGATACACATCCAGGGCACGAAGCTCCCGTTCCCCACATCCCAAAGATGCTCTATTGGGTTGAGATCTGGCCATTTTAGTACAGTGAACTCATTGTCATGTTCAAAAAACCAATTTGAAATGATTCGAGCTTTGTGACATGGTGCATTATCCTGCTGGAAGTAGCTATCAGATGGGTGGCTACATGGTAACCATAAAGGGATGGACATGGTCAGTAACAACGCTCAGGTAGGCCGTGGCATTTAAACGATGCCCAATTGGCACTAAGGGGCCTAAAGTGTGCCAAAAAAACATTCCCCACACCATTACACCACCACCACCAGCCTGCACAGTGGTAACAAGGATCCATGTTCTCATTCTGTTTACGGCAAATTCTGACTCTACCATCTGAATGTCTCAACAGAAATTGAGACTCATCAGACCAGGCAACATTTTTCCAGTCTTCAACTGTCCAATGTTGGTGAGCTCTTAAATTGTAGCCTCTTTTTCTTATTTGTAGTTGAGTTGAGTGGTACCCGGTGGGGTCTTCTGCTGTTGTAGCCCATCCGCCTCAAGGTTGTGCGTGTTGTGGCTTCACAAATGCTTTGCTGCATACCTCGGTTGTAACGAGTGTTTATTTCAGTCAAAGTTGCTCTTCTATCAGCTTGAATCAGTCGGCCCATTCTCCTCTGACCTCTAGCATCAACAAGGCATTTTCGCCCACAGGACTGCCGCATACTGGATGTTTTTCCCTTTTCACACCATTCTTTGTAAACCCTAGAAATGGTTGTGCGAGAAAATTCCAATAACTGAGCAGATTGTGAAATACTCAGACTGGCTCTTTTTTAAATTTTTATTCATTTAAAATAATTAAGGCAGTTAAGGCAAATTCATTCAAATTCATCTTTGTCTTCAGTGTCACATGATCCTTCAGAAATCATTCTACTATGCTGATTTAGTCCTCAGGAAACATTTTTGATTATAAATGTTGAAAATAGTTGTGCTGCTTAATAATTTTGTAACATTAGAAATGTCGGTAACACTTCCTTTTACAGTACAGTACTTACAGTATACTTACAGTGTACTTACCTAGAAAGCACTGGCTAATATAAGGTAAGTACATGGAACAGGGGTAGGTTCAGGGTTAGTACTAGTTATTACCCAGTAATTGTAGTTACAAAAATAATTACATAGTATTTACATAGGTAACTGGACTGTAAAAGGAAGCGTTACCGAAATGTCTTTACTTTCACTTTTGATAAATGTAATGTGCCCTTACTAAACAAAAAAATTATTCAAGTTTAACAAGCGAAGTTTAACACTATTAAATATTTAAATAAGATTGAAACAGGTGGCAAACACTTTTTGTGCTTTTAGTCTCTATAAGAAGAATATAGAAAGTACCATATTTTTTCCAGACTGCTGTGATTTCCAAGTTAAACCTGTGGTTTAGTACTCTCAAACCGTCCTCTTGATGTCTCTTCATTACAGAAAGCAGAACATTCACAAAAAACCCAATAATGTACCAATAGGAGGTGAACTACCACGAGAGGCCGAGGAAGTTCTCCACATCATGGATCATCCCCACACAAAAAACAATCAACTTCCTGAATGCAGTTTCCAGGGAAGAGAGGACTTCAAGGTTTTACATAATGAACATTTGACCCAATCGAGTGCTCCATCCACTCTTATTCCCATCCTCACAACATTCCAGATTCCTCAGCTGTTGTTTATACATATATTGTGCTTAATTCCCCGTTTAAGCTCTGTGGAGACGGTTGACGTCCTGTTACTTGTTTTGAAGCCGTGACATTTTCCCTTAGGACAGTGACCTTCAGTCTAACGCCCTCATGATGGGCTGATGTAAAAAAATAGGGAATGAGAAGGAAAAGAGATGAATCTGGCGTGTTTCGTTCTTGTTGAAAGACTCTGAAGAGTGTGGAATGTTACATTGTTTTGCTTTTCTCTTGTTTGTCCATCTTCTTTATCTCTTTTGTAGGCGTTTAGCTTCTTGATACTGCTCTTCGGTTTGTGCTAGTTTTCTTTTGTAAGACCTCGCGTCAACTATTTGATTGGCTTTCAGTCAGAAGGAAAAGCTACTGAATGTGTTTATTCTGTATTTTGAATCTTTCCTAATGAGAAATACAGTATTACCACCATGTCCATTCATTCAGAAGTCTCGAAACGTCTCCCTGAATGTTTTGCCCAGGTTTGTTGAAACCTGCGGTTCCCATGCATTTCCAGAGATTTGATTCACTAACCATTTTAGCATAGGCTAAAACTAGACACTAAGACCGCAGAGGATATTTGGCATTTCCCCCAACATACGAGTCTTTATTTAGTCTGAGTGTTGCTTAAAGAGGAAAACAGACTTCCCGCAGGACAGAAGTTCCCTGCTGCTGTTGTCAGGACGAGCCTTGAGCCATCATTCCTATAGGCATTTGAATGCTAAATGATGTCTTGAAAGGTGTAGATCGATGTCTGTCACCGTTTTATGCACCAGAAAGAACCGACGACACAAATAAACAATGCGATGCTCATGTCACCGGTGTCACCTTGTCGTCAATAGCGTTCCTCGTGAAGCAAAAGCCATCAAACAGTCCTATTGATTCAGGTCATGCAAATGAGACCCCATTAGTGCCTTTATTGACACATATCAAAGTCCTCATTAACATTCGGTTTGTGATCCGCCATTTCAGACACAAGCTCAAGTGTCATTTAAAGTGTGTGTCCTGTATCTCATGAGTCTAAAAGGAGCCTTTTCCTTTTCCAAACAACATGGAATTGTAATATTTTTCTTTTGCATACTTTAGGAATATCATCCAAGACCATAAATCTGTGGGGACCATAAATAGATTTGAAAACGATTTAGAATCGCACTCTAAAAATGGGAGATGACCATTTGGGAACGTGGGAAATGTTCGGTTTAAAAACTACAGCTAGCAAAAGATAGAGGCGGAAGATAAACATGTGTGTTTAGGATACTGAAATGGCATTGTTTTGTGAGAAATATATCAGGACTGTTGCGTTTATTTGAGTATTCAGTCAATTTCAGCATCCTGGAAAAGATGTTATTTTAGTTATACACAAGTTTTGAGTCCCTATGTAGAGAAAACTACATACAGGATGGTGTGTGATCACTGACTAAGTAGGCTTAAAAAAAAATAAATAAAAAAAATAAAAACGAAACTTAAAGGAGTAGTTCACTTTAAAAAAAAACTTTTGCTGATAATTTACTCACCCTGTCATCCAAGATGTCCATGTCATTCTTTCTTCAGTCGAAAAGAAATTAAGGTTTTTGATGAAAACATTCCAGGATTTTTCTCCATATAATGGACTTCAATGGGAACCAAATGGTCCAAGGTCCAAAAGACAGTTTCAAAGGGCTTTAAACAATTCCAGACGATGAATAAGGGTCTTATCAAGCGAAACGATCGCTCATTTAAAAAAAAAAAACAAAGTTCAAGTTTTATAAGCTCTAAAGGTCGCCTTGCTCTGTTCTGTGATTCGCGTTCATGACTCTCCTGTTCGAACTCGTTTATCAAAATGAATGAATCTTTTTTCGTTCGTTGAATGAACCAAGTGACACGAAAAAAGATTCGTTCATTTTGATAAACGAGTTTGAACAGGAAAGTCACAAACGTGCATCATAGAAAGGGGGCAAGGTGACCATTTGAGCTTATAAAACTTAAACTTTTTTTTTTTTAAATGAGCGATCTTTTCGCTTGATAAGACCCTTATTCATCGTCTGAAATCGTTTAAAGCCCTTTGAAAAGTTTGCAGTTTGCACTGAAACTGTCTTTTGGACCTTGAACCGTTTGGTTCCCACTGAAGTGCATTATATGGAGAAAAATCCTGGAATGTTTTCATCAAAAACCTTCATTTCTTTTCGACTGAAGAAAGAAAGACATGGATATCTTGGATGACATGGGGGTGAGTAAATTATCAGCAAAAGTTTTTTTTAAAAGTGAACTACTCCTTTAATGTGTGACGAACATGGTCCGAAACACTGAAAAAAAAATGGCTTTGAAACTATTTTCACTCAGAAATGGCTAGAATAGTTTATAAAGAAATGGCAAGTAACTGGTAATTAAATATGAAAATTTGAAGTAGTTGCATATTCTTGTAAAACATACTCTGTTAAAACCTTTTTTTTTACTGTGTACAACAGCAAACCAATTTATGGCATTTATTATTTTCTTTAAACTAATTACCAAGCTGTGGGCTGTTTTTCAATTCCCTCGAGCCAGAAAAACAAATGTGCCTGATAAGTCATATTATTCCCAGGATGCACTGAGCGTGGCTGCTGTTTTCTCAGGGTGGTACGGCTATGACTATAGATAGTCAGAGGAACTGATTGAAGAATTTACCCATAATACTCCAAACTGAAACATGAGTTTATTTTGTTACTCATGAAAAAGGCAGCCCAGATATTTTTTAATGCGATTTGAATATAGTTATATAATCAATTCATGCACCACAGCTTTCAAATAAAGATAGACATTGTGAAGAAAGCACTTAAATACGACATGAAAAAATGTTTGTTTAAATAGATTAACCATATTAGGGCACATTAGGATGGAAAGGGAGGAGATGTTTTGAAAGGAAATTATTAAATCGTGATTAAGTCATTGAACCCAGAACAACTTTTCTCTTGACATCGAAAGAGACCAGAGGATGTTTTTCTTCATTTAAAGGGACCAACGTTCTAATCTTTTGACTTCCACCATATAGAAGAATAAGAATGTTTCTTTAAATGTATGACTGTGTTAAAATAATTGATATACGTAGAACTACACTGTTGCAAAAGTTCTTTGAGATTTTTTGAGTTCCTTTGGCTCCGCAAGGCTGCCTTTTTGGGTTGAAAAATATAGTGAAATTAGATTTTAAATAACTGTAATTATTATTATTAACTTTTTATCATTAACTTTTTTCTATTTTAATATATCAAAAAATGTTATTTGTTCATGTGATGACAAAAATTTTCATCATCATTACTCTTCAGTGTCACATGATGATCCTTCAGAAATCATTCTTAATATGCTGATTCGATGTTCAAGTATGACATTTTTAAATGTTAAAATGTTGTGCCGTTTAATAATTTTGTTAATACAGATCATTTTTTTAGTGACTTTACTGTTATTTTTCATCAACATGCTGAATAAAATTATATAAAAAAAAAAAAATATATATATATATAGTTTTTACTGCAAACTGTTCAAAGGGCTTTAAACGATTCCATACGATGAATAAGGGTCTTATCAAGCGAAACGATCGCTCATTTAAAAAAAAACAACAAAGTTCAAGTTTTATAAGCTTAAATGGTCGCCTTGCTCTGTTCTGTGATGCGCGTTCATGACTGTCCTGTTCGAACTCGTTTATCAAAATGAACGAATCTTTTTTTCGTTTCATTTGGTTCATTCAACGAACTAAATAAACGAGTTGACTCTGGAAAAGATTTGTTCATTTTGATGAACGAGTTAGAATAGGAGAGTCACGCATCACAGAACAGAGCAAGGCGATTATTTTAGCTTATAAAACTTAAACTTTGTTTTTTTGTTTTTTTAAATGAGCGATCGTTTCGCTTGGAATCGTCCTTTGAACAGTTTGCATTGATTGCATTTTCATCAAAAACATTAATTTATTTTCGACTGCAAAGACATGGATATCTTGGATGACATGGGGTGAGTAAATAATCAGCAAAAGTTTTTTTTTTTTTCGTTTTTAAAAGTGAACTACTCCTTTAATACTAGGCCTTTACTAAATTAAGTATAATTTAGTATAGTATAGATTAAGTGTTTTAAGATTAAGTATCTTTTTTTTTAAATTCATAGATTGCCTGCATAATTATTTAGGCTACTGTCCACAACTAATAATCTTTACTTCAACAACATGGTAAAAAAAAACAAAAAAACCAAACAAAACAAAAACAAAAAACGAGAAAAATAAATGTTAATTACCATTGGTAAACTGGAAACCATGTAGGATGATTTCACTTACTAAAAAAAAAAAAAAAAAAAAAAAGGCCCGCAGAAGAGATATTCATATTCTTGCTCACACATGGCCTACTGTCTCTGGTGTAATATACGAGGTGATTGCAATGTAAAAGATCAATATTTCAATTTCAGACTGCATTTTTATTCTCAGAGATTAGAGAACAATCAAATACTCGATTTTCTCCATCTGCCGAAGGAAGAATCTCCCGGCCTTACTGATAGCAAAATGAAAGGGTTTTAGCCTGGGTGCAAGATGTTTGTTTTTGTGAATTATTCATTGAGATGTGTTTGTGCAAGTGAATAGCCATTTTCTCCAATACTGAAGGGCAAATAATACAGATTGCTCAAACATAACAGAAGGAATTTGACATTGAGAAGTGGATCTGCGGACATAAGGCTTCAGGGTCACTTACTGATAAACAGTCCTTGTAACAAACGGAGCGACACTGAAGCTTGTTTATTAAACAACATTTCTTACATCTGTCTTATGAGCATTGATAGATTTGTAGGATGATGATTGTACATAGTCTGTTCATTGTACACATCATTAAGAAAGGGAGGGGGTTTCAAAGGGCTTCCCCCACTCATGTGCTTGCTGGGTGCATATTGCCCCCCTCCTTTCTGGAATATGCGGATGTCTTTAGAACCTTACTAATGTTGGGGCGGAAATCAATTCTGAATAAATGGGTTGGCACTGACCCACCCCTTATTAAGGACTGGATAATCCTGATTAAAGAGACTATACTTGTGGAGAAGATTGGATGTATGATAAAAGGTAAATCTGAATCATTTCAGAAGTTGTGGAAAACGCCGTTGAACTGTATTGGCATTGTCTATCATGTATCCTTAAATGCTTATATGAGGATTTATATGAGGATATGAGGTAACTCGGTATTTGACTACGCTGCCCTTGTTTTGTTTTTTGCTTTTTTTTTGTGTGTCATTTGTGCCAATGCCAATGTTCCATGTATGCTGTTTACTCTGAAAAAACCTAATAAAAAATAAAAAAATAAAACAAGAAAGGGAGGGGGGCACAAACATAACAAGAAGGACAAAGCTACATTCCAAAGTCGGTATGTGAAACGAAGCAGCGATATTTTGACATATCCGAGTTAAAGGCTTCTCGAACAAGAACAAATATTTTCTATTGATTTTGTCCATGTAAAAATAGATGGGATCGTTGTGTGGTTTGACAAGTTGTGATTGACACAATCACAGGGTGTCCATGTTTTATGGGGAATTTTGTCACTAGGTGACAAATTGAGGTGGAGTCTGTCGCCATGGCAGCG
This sequence comes from Pimephales promelas, assembly GCF_016745375.1. Next base: position 21,454 of record NW_024121636.1, read on the forward strand.
GCGGCAGATTGAGAAATCAGCAACAGGTGTGGAGGATTTGCAGACAACTGGAGCACATAAAAGGGAAGTAAAGAGACAGTTGGATGTGGTGTTCCACCGGGAGAAGTTGTGGGGCTGGCGGCGCTTCACCCCGTGAGCCGTCGTTTCTCTGGCAGTGGGATGGAATCGCGGAGATATCTGGAGAAGGCTGTGTGGATTGGACTGGAATAAGGGTGCAACGGTGATCGTGTGAATACAAGCTGGAAACATGAACTGGAGGGGAAGTGAGTGGGAGGAAGATAAGTAGAACATTAAGATAAATGCTACGTGGGATGTCAATATCTAAGCTCTGGAAGGGTCTAGAGCCTCCATTTTTGCACTCAGGTCTAAGTCCCATGGCCCTCTATCAGAATCCAGAGTTTCAAGAAGATCAGAGCAACTCAAAATTTCGACCCAAAAAAAAAAACCCGACAGTGGTACCCCTTTCGTTTTTTTGTTTTTTTTTGTGCGAAAAAATAAGTTTCTCCAATCTTCTTAAAACTCTGGATTCTGATAGAGGGCCATGGGACATAGATCTGAGTGCAAAAATGGAGGCTCTAGACCCTTCCAGAGCTGAGATATTGAGATCTCACGCAGCATTTATGCCATTATAAATATCTCAATATCTCAACTCTGAAAGGGTCTAGAGCCTCCATTTTTGCACTCAGGTCGAAGTCCCATGGCCCTCTATCAGAATCCAGAGTTTCAAGAAGGTCAGAGTAACTCAATATTTCGACCCAAAAAAAAACAAAAAAACGACAGTGGTACCCCTTTCGTTTTTGTTTTTTTTTTGTGCGAAAAAATACGTTTCTCCAATCTTCTTGAAACTCTGGATTCTGATAGAGGGCCATGGGACATAGACCTGAGTGCAAAAATGGAGGCTCTAGACCCTTCCAAAGCTGACATATTGAGGTATTTATAATGGCATAAATGCTATGTGGGATCTCAATATCTCAGCTCTGGAAGGGTCTAGAGCGTCCATTTTTGCACTCAGGTCGAAGTCCCATGGCCTCTATCAGAATCCAGAGTTTCAAGAAGATCAGAGCAACTTAATTTCGACCCAAAAAAAAAAAAAACGACAGTGGTACCCCTTTCGTTTTTTTTTTTTTTTTGTGCGAAAAAATACGTTTCTCCAATCTTCTTGAAACTCTGGATTCTGATAGAGGGCCATGGGACATAGACCTGAGT
>NW_024121637.1:0-22625 GCF_016745375.1 Pimephales promelas
TTTCACCTCAGTATTTTGTGATCTGGTGAAATGAAGATGAAGATCTCTCTTCTTATGTCTATTTTATTTGCTGATGAATATGATGTGACTTTACAGAATAAATAGTCTATTATTTTCTTCATTCTCTCTCTCTCTCTCTCTGCTAATGTAGGTTAAGATACTGTGTCATGACAGAGGAAGGTTGTTCTGATGTGACTTCAGCTCTGAAATCAAACCCGTCACACCTGAGAGAGCTGGACCTGAGCGGGAATAAACTAGGAGACTCTGGAGTGAAAAACCTCAGTGATCTGCTGATGAACCCACAATTCAAGCTGGAGAAACTACAGTTAGTGTCATTGTACTGTACACCATGGGTGTTACTAGGCTTCAGCCCCTAAACTTCTGCATAGACCCCTAAAAAATGTGTGATTAAGTGTAGGCTACACTAATTCGTATTCGCTTCAGTCTTGTTATCAAATTCAGCACGTTCTTCATCTTCAGTCCGCAGCGGCGCCGAGCACGTCAGAAACAGAGCGTGTGTGTGTGTGTGTGTTCATACCTGAGCCTCATTGGTCTGTTACTGCTCGTTAATGTCAGAATATTTGAGACGACCAATCAAATCAAGGTAGGCGGGCTTTATGTTCACAGACGTCGCTGAGCGTGAATTTTTAGCAGAGTGTCTCAACGTTTCAGTTTACGGTCAAGTGCGAGATAAGATTTTAAAAAAAGTGTCAGCTAAATTAATTTTGACAGTTTTTTTTAAGTCATAAATGTTAAATGAAGACAAAAATAATCAGGCAAACTGATAATTTTGCCATTTTGAACTGAAAATGTAACGTGACTGGTAGTTTACCGTCATTGTGAGCGGACAACAGGAAACTTTAACAAAGCTGTTTTCATCATGCTAGGCACAAGACTAATAATGAATGTGTACATATTGAGAAGTAATATAATACAATTTGTAGCCTTCAGAAAATTAAAAAAGCTCAGCTTTAGCAGGGGAAGAGACAGGGCAAGATCAGGAGACTGAGAGAAAAGAAAGAGTGATGGAGAAGAGGAGAGAGCAGGTATTGACAAATAATATACTGCCCGCTGGCTATTTCTTATCTTTTTTTGGCCTTCAAACATCTTGAAATGCTCATGTAAGAAAAAAAAAATTTAAACAACCTAATATTTAGGACCTCTTTGATTATAAAGCGTGTCTACGGCCATGTATTAGGCATAAGATCAATAATGAATGTTTAGCCTACATATTGTGAATTAATTTAATAATCTTTCCTAGTAGCTTTCAGTAAATGAACGCGTCTAAGAAAATTATTCATCATCATCATGTTTACTTTTTCCACTGACAGACTGCCCATTGACATGGTTTGAAAGCTGTTGTTATCCAATATTTTTGAAAACACCGTCCTGAAACACCGCGTTCTTTCTATGTAAGTACGGAGTTCACGTACTGGACAGAACGGTGCCAAGGCTGAGTCTGCCTCCTCCAGGGGCAGCACTTGCAGGTTCATCACCTGGTCCCGGAAGGGAGTGGTAGGAACCTTGGGCACATATCCAGGCCAGGGTCTCAGGATCACGTGAGAGTGACCGGGCCCGAATTCCAGGCATGCTCCGTCAACAGAAAATGCGTCCAGGTTCTCTACCCTTTTGATGGAGGCCAGTGCAACCAGGAGCACCGTCTTCATAGACAGAAACTTAAGCTCAACTGATTGCAGAGGCTCAAAAGTAGCCCTCTACAGGGCATTTAAGACCACTGAGAGGTCCCAAGAGGGAACGAGAGGAGGGCGAGCAGGATTCAGTCTCCTTGCTCCTCTCAGGAACCTGATGATCAGGTCGTGCTTCCCTAGCGACTTACCTTCAACTGCTTGTGATATGCGGCGATAGTGGCCACATACACCTTCAGGGTGGAGGGAGACGGCCTTTGCTCCAACCCATCTTGCAGGAAGGAAAGCACGACACTGATCGGGCATCTCCTGGGGTCTTCTCGGTGAGAAGAGCACCAGTTGAAGAAGAGGTTCCACTTCAACGCATAGACATGTCTCGTGGACGATGCTCTAGTGGAAGTGATGGTAGCCGCCAATGCAAACCGTCCAGGAGCTACACGTGAAGCCTCCAAAGATCGGGACGAGGGTGCCAAAGGGTGCCCCGTCTCTGAGAAAGGAGGTCCTTCCTTAGAGGAATTGGCCAAGGAGGTGCTGTCGCGAGGAGTATCAGTTCGGAGAACCAGGTCCGGGTGGGCCATTACAGTGCAACCAAAATGACCTGCTCCAAGTCCTCCTTGATCTTGCACAGGGTCTGCATGAGAAGGCTCACTGTGGGAAACGCATATTAGCGAAGGCCCCCGCGGCCAGCTGTGCATCAGTGCATCCGTGCCGAGCGTGCCCTTGGTCAGGGAGTAATACAGGGCACAATGGGATGAGTCGTGGGAGGAAAACAGGTCTATCTGTGAGTCACCAAACTGGTCCCAAATCAGCTGGACCGTCTGGGGATGGAGTCGCCATTCGCCGGAGATGGCCCGAAACCATGACAGCTCGTCGGCTGCAAAGTTCCGATCTCCTGGAATGTAAATAGCATGAAGGGACCTCAGGTGCTTCTGACTCCATAAGAGGAGGTGGCGTACGAGTTGCGACATATGGCAGGAACGTAGACCACCCTGATGGTTGATGTACGCCACTGTCGCTGTATTATCTGAGCAGACTAGTACGTGTTGACCCTTAAGCAACGTTCGAAAACAGTGCAGGGCAAGGCGTACTGCCAGCAACTCGAGGCAATTGACATGCAGACGACGCTGGGGTCCTGTCCAGGAGCGCACGGCAGCATGTCCCTTGCACATGAGTCATGGCGTCCCAGCCCGTGGCAGAGGCATCTGTGGAGACAACAACATGCCTGGAAACTCTTTCTAGGGGAACTCCGGCCCATAGAAAATTGAGGTTCCGCCATGGGCTGAAGGTATGACGGCAGGTCGGAGTCACTGGAACTCGGAGTGTGCCACGATGCCATGCCCACCTCGGGACTCGATCGCGAAGCCACAGCTGAAGCGGTCTCATATGAAGCAATCCGAGTGGCGTTGCCGCGGCTGCAGATGCCATATGCCCCAGGAGACTCTGAAATAATTTCAGTGGGACCGCGCTCTTGCCCTCGAACTGTCGAAGACAAGTCAGCAGTGAGTCTGCGTGCTTGCTCGTAAGCTGTGCGCACGTGGCGACCGAGTCGATCTCCATACCGAAAAGAGAGATCCTCTGCACGGGGCAGAGTTTGCTCTTCTCCCAGTTCACCCGAAGGCCCAGACAGGCAGGGGGCCGGAGCACTAGGTCTCTGTGTTCGCAAACCGGATCTCTAGAGTGAGCTAATATTAGCCAGTCGTCGAGATAATTCAGGATGCGAACCCCGTGTTCGTGTAGGGGAACAAGGGCTACCTCGACAATCTTCGTGAAGACGCGAGGAGACAGAGCCAGCCTGAATGGGAGAACCGCGTACTGGTATGCCTGCCCCTCAAAAGCAAACCGAAGAAACAGTATGTCTCAAGGTAAAATGGAGAAATTAAAGTAGGCGTCCTTCAGGTCTATCGCTGCAAACCAATCCTGGGGCCGAACACATTCAAAAATGCATTTGGCCGTGAGCATCTTGAACGGCAGCCTGTGAGGGGAGCGATTCAAGACACCGCAGGTCCAGGATCGGGCGTAACCCACCGGTTTTCTTGGGAACAATGAAGTAAGGGCTGTAAAACCTTGACTTCATCTCGGCTGGAGGGACAGTCTCGATTGCACCCTTTGCCAGCAGGTTGGCAACCTCCGCTCTCATGATAGGGGCATTGCCACCGACCATCGTGAAGCGGACTCCCCTGAAGCGGGGTGGAGACCGTGCGAACTGAATCGCATAGCCGAGCCTGATAACTCGGGCGACCCAGCGGACCACAGACCACTGGAGAGGCAGCGAAGCAGAGTGACCGGCCCAGGCCTGGATGGCATAGCGGCCAGGTCCTGATGATCCACGTCCTTATAGAGGAGACCAGGGAATCGCATAGCCGAGCCTGATCCCTTGCTCTGCCAGACCCCTTGCTCTGCCAGGGGTCCGGCGATAGAGGGAGACGAGAGTGGTGAGGTCCGGAGACGGCACACACTGTCATCCGCGCCCTCTGGGACAGAGGGGGGCGGGAGTGGCGAGGCCCGGCCACGAGGCCCGGCTAAAGTGGTTCTTTTTTTAACCACTTTAGGGTGCTGCCCACCCGTGGGCTGTGGCGCCTTCCTCTGGCTTCCTCCACGACACAGCCCGGGTAAAGGCTGCTGCTGGGGATGTGCGGGAGGGGCGGGAGCTGCAGGAGGGCGCCCTCGGCGGTGAGCTGGCTGAGGCGTCAGAACCGACGACTGGGTGGAGGCAGCAGCGGGCCGTCGGGGCAGAATATGTTTGATCGCCTCAGACTGCTTCTGTGCGGCTGAGAACTGCTGGGCAAAGTCCTCAACCGCTCCGACGAAGAGGCCGGCCTGGGACATGGGGGCGTCAAGCAGACGAGTCCGCTCGGCGTCCCTCATATCGGCCAGGTTCAGCCACAGGTGGCGCTCCTGGACCACAGAGATGGCCATCACCTGGCCCAGGGAGTGTGCGGCCACCTTCGTCGCTCAGCGAGGTCAGTGGCGACACACAACTCATCAAAGAGTCCCGGGTCAGTCCTGCCCTCGTGCATGTCCCTGAGCAGCTGGGCCTTGTAGACCTGCAAGGTGCTCATGGCATGCAGCAAGTTGGTCGCCTGTCCTGCAGCTCTGTGAGACTTCGCCACCAGGATAGACGAAAATCTACAGGCCTTGGACAGGTGCTTAGGATTACCCTGAGAAGAAGCGCTCTGAGGACACCTGGGGAACCAGGCAGCAGCTCCATCGAGGGGAGGAAAGGCGGAGAAAACTGTTGAGTGGACACGGGAAGTCATCGACATCGAGTCATCCTCTGGAACGCAGAATGAAACACGCTGGGCATCCGCAGATGGACCCACCTGAATCATAGCTGAATCATAGCTGCACTCGCGGTTTGCGACACTCCAGAGGGGGGTATGGTCCAAGGACGCATCGTCGGATTGTTCCATACTAGGGGTGTAACGATTCACTCGTTTTTTCGATGCATCGATTATAAATCCTGGCGATGCATATGCATCGATCCTGAAACATGTATTTTGAATCGTGAATCGTTTATTTACGTGAATAATCGATTTAAAAGGCTAAGAATCGAATTAATCACGATTTTATAGCGATTCAGTGGTTTAAAATATATAAACACAACCTTAAAGTGTTCCTGGTACAAGCTGCCTCACGCATTGGCCGTCATACGACATCCGCATTTGATTGGTTTCAGGCGCTCACACACCCCTGATTTCTCACGCTGAAGCCCGGTCGGTGGTCAAATGCCTGAAAGATGAGTTTATCTTTCTACCTGTTGAGCTACTCATGTCGTAATCAGCTTGTATTACCGCAAATTAGTTAAAATCTCCCGGAATCTAGAGCGAGCGTGCATACGAGACAGAGCAGAGGTTGTGCTCCAAACATCGTATCGCGCGTTCACACACGGCTGCACGCACTCGGCAGAGAGGGAAAGCGAGCGAGAGACCACCTAGCGTGTACGGAGAGTCCATGTAATAAATGAATGAAAGCGTTTTATTTCATAGTGCCCACGCAATGGCATGGCAGCTTTATCAATGGCTTGAGCGGTTTGCCTCAAAACTATTGCTTTCTCGACAGAGCTCAGCTGGAGAGCTCAAACATGGACTGCTCAAAAATCTGTAGTTAACGTTATGAAAGCATGAGAGCTATGGGACAGAGCGCGAGCAAAATCCAGTGAAAAGATGATAACGAGTGCACTGAGAGGACGCAAAATGAAACTAATGTAAACGTCCATTAATTTGTGCATGTAGTCATTTAATGCAATACTCTAAAAGCCTTTTTCAAAATATTTGCTACTTGCAAATGCTAATTTGTAGGCCATTGAATTTTTTTAATAATAATATATTCATTAAAATTAAAAATAAACATGAACTAACATTAACAATGGACAAAATCCCCACTATCTGATCCCCGAAGGCCGCTGTAGGCTAATTCAAACCCAGACAAAGATGGGTGAAGCATTGAAATAATACTATATAAAAAATTAAGAATCGAATCGAATTAATCGAATCGCATCGAATTTGGATGTGAATCAAATCGAATCGTTCTGAATTTGCTCAAATCGTTCATGAATCGAATCGAAAACCTATGAATCGTGAATCGAATCGATTCGCTGTCTACCCAAAGATTCACAGCCCTATTCCATACCATACCGTGGAGGGGTAGATCGGGGATGAGGAGATTCTCTCTCTAGTGAGATCATTGAGTCTCGAACTCAGTGTCATGATGGTCATGTTCCCACAGAAGGAACATGAGTCATCCACAATTGATTGTGCCCATCAAAGGCTGACCGATATCGACCGCACCCAGAAGAACATGGGCGAGACATCTTTAAAAAGACGTGCCACATGCAGCTCTTTTAGTGTGAGGAAAAACTCTGCAATGCTGAGGCGACCAGGGAGAAAGACACAGACTGGCAGACCACTGCTCAGATCGCAGGCAATGTGAAACTCGCTGGGTACTACCATCACAGCAACACCGGAGAGTTCGCTCGTCTCGAAGAGAAGTCACTGAATAGGAAACTCAGGATTTTGGCTTGTGGAGTGAAGAGATGCTCTTGGATCCAAAGCGAAAACATGACTGCCTTTGCCGGTGTCTCTCCTTAAATACCCACGTGGTGGGGCGGAGATACGCTATGCAAATTCCGCAGGCCCATGGCATTTCATCGCCATTGGCTCGTTTTATAATACTCAAAGATGATAGGCTTTCTAAGCGAAACCCCATTTTTGTCATCCGACGTAATCGGAGTGACAAAGAAATGGAACAGTGTCTTCCAGCGCACAGAACTAGTGTGACTGGGTTTTAAAACAGACTATTGAAAACTAAATGCTGCTGTAGCTCTTCAATAAGATGATCATCATAGATGTGAACTATTGTTATTTCTCTGTCTTCAGTCTGAATAGATGCAGTATTACAGAGAAACAGAGTCTCATCCTGACTTCAGCTCTGAAATCAAACCCGTCACACCTGAGAGAGCTGGACCTGAGTGGGAATAAACTAGGAAACACAGGAGTGAAGCACTTATGTGCCGTACTGAAGGATTCACACTGTAACCTGGAGATATTGAGGTCAGTCACATTTACATACAAGAATCAAAATGCTTAAAATCACTTCAACTGTTTAAAGGTCCCCTGACATGAAATTTTAATTTTCTGAGGTTTTTTAACATTAAAGGGTTAGTTCACCCAAAAAGGAAAATTAAGTCATTAATTACTCACCCCCATGCTGTACGACCTTCGTTCGTCTTCGGAACACAAATGAAGATATTTTTGATTAAATTTGAGAGCTGTATAACTACCACATTGGCTCCTAAAGGACTGCCTCTTGACGGCCCAGAAAGTCAATGAAGAAAATGTTTAAATATCCCAAGTGACTACCGTGGCTCAACTATATGTTTATCAAGCGACGCGAATACTTTTTGTGCGAAAAAAACAAACAAAAATAACGAGTTTATTCGACTATTTCTTTTCTTCCTTGTAGGCCAGAACGAGACTTCCTTAGATTTCCACGACGCATGCGCGAGAATTGCGATCTGAAGTGGTGTAAGCTGGTGTGAGCAGATCGCAAATCTCGCGCATGCGTCGTGGAAATCTAAGGAAGTCTCGTTCTGGCCTACAAGGAAGAAAAGAAATAGTCGAATAAACTCGCTATTTTTGTTTGTTTTTTCGCACAAAAAGTATTCGCGTCGCTTGATAAGCATATAGTTGAGCCACGGTAGTCACTTGGGATATTTAAACATTTTCTTCATTGACTTTCTGGGCCGTCAAGAGGCAGTCCTTTAGGAGCCAATGTGGTAGTTATACAGCTCTCAAATTTAATCAAAAATATCTTCATTTGTGTTCCGAAGACGAACGAAGGTCTTACGGGGTTGGTACAGCATGGGGGTGAGTAATTAATGACTTAATTTTCATTTTTGGGTGAACTAACCCTTTAATATGAGTTAATACTAGACTGTATTTGGTCCCCTCGTGTCTAGAATTTTCAATCGGTGAAAACCGAGCTTTGGCTATTTTTCTCTTCTCTGCATCCGTCTGAATCTCAGAGGCGCTGAGCTAGAATCTCCCCCTATAACGTCATATAGGGGAAACGTTACTCCCCTTTCTCTGCTTTGCCCGCCCAGAGAATTTGCCCCGACGATGAGAAAATGAGCTAGGAACAGGAAGTACGAACACGCGCAGGGCGATTTTATTTTTTCCTAGAGAAATAGCTTTGAGATTTGAGTATTTCCTCGAGAAATATCATGGCTTGCAAACGAGCGAAGCATGGCAGTTGCTCAGTGTTCGGATGTACAAATGAACGCAAAAGTATTTTTTAGTTCCTTCATCCGAGCCTCTGAAGAAACAATGGGTTAATTTTATTTTCTCTGGAAATGCGCCGACTCTACTCCCAGAAGTTTTGTATGGTCCAAACAGGCAGGAGACAGGTAAGTTAATCTTTCTCTCAAAATCGTTCAATACTAAATGCATCAGTAAGTCAAGCCAGACTATTATCAACTTCACGTCGTTTCTTTGAATAGGATGAAAATAATCTTATTTAAAGAAAGTGTTTAGCAGGATGATATTCAAAACGGTAAGCACGCGCTGCTTTGTTTACGTTATGTCTATCTGCTGCCGGCAGCGTCGGTTTTCCTTTTTGAATGACGAATATAGACTAATATATCTGCAGAAATAGACATTTGGCTTATTAAACGCAGGTGCAGAACACACATTTAGCTGACAGTCGGCTGTATTAGTTCTCTCGATCTGTTCAAGTGCAGCTTTTTACAAGTACTCCTCGCTGCAGACTGTAGCGCGGTGACGTCACGTATACGTCACGTACGTACGTCACGTATGTGTTACCGCGCATTAGGGCTGGGCGATATATCGCACGATATTGTTATGCGTATCTAATCAGTAAAGCCGGTTCCTTGATTAGCAGTAAATCACCTTCACCTGCTTTCAGATGGAGCGGCATTTACTACAAAGAGCCGTAGATCACTGACAAGCTGAGCCATATCGCGTTAATATCGAGGACGTATCGCCAGCGATATTTAATGCGATATGGCTCAGCTGGTCAGTTAACTACGGCTCTTCGTCACGACAAAATCTCCCGTGTTAAATTAACACACCTGGGAGTGTATATAAGTCCACACTCAAGAGTGTTAAAGTTAATGAGATAATTAAGTCATTAAATGAGTGATGATTGAGCATTATTGAAGACACCTAAAGCAGAATCACAAGAAAAAAATCTAAAATTTTAAGCCACCGTTATGGAGATGAGTGTTTGCTTTAGTTGGGCTCTTGACCCTTAATATAAATTTAATATTTTAATTTGCTTTTGCATCTGAGTTATATCTGTCAGATAAACAAAAATATACAATAATAAAATGATGTTGATCATATAGTGACATTCATCATTTGATATTTATGTCTATAATTTATGCTGTTGGTTAGTATATAACTGAGATTCTGCATAAATGTCCAGAATGTTAAATATAATTGACTGTTTTCTCAAAAGTTGTTAAAAAAAAAAAACAAAAAAAAACTTTCCTTTAGGCACACACAGACCTCAAGATTCAGTCAATGCTTCTCAACAACGGTGACGAGTAGAATATTCAAGTAGGAAACGTAAATTACATAGACAATTCAGATCATAATTTATTCAAACCGCAATGCATGATGGGAGCCATTAATGAGTTGTGATTGGTGGCAACAAGGATTAATTTTGTCACCACAATTGAGATACACAGGCTGATTATTGATATCTGTGTTTCTAAATAAAGATGACAGTGATTTGATCAGAATATATATTAAAAATGTTAAGTTATAAGAAAAATACAGATATGCAATACAACCACAAAACTGTTGTTAACAAATTGAAGCAAATCACCTGAATAGAACTTATTTTTTAGATCAAGCATGATTATGTCATAACATAATCAACACTATCAGACCACAGATGTCTTATTTGACTGCAATAAATCAATAGCAGCAAACAAACACAATTTAAAGTGAAAGTAAAAGTGTCAAGAGCCCAACTAAAGCAGACACTGATCTCCATAACGGTGACTTAGAATTTGTGATTTTGTCCTTCAGCGATTCTGCTTGTTATCATCAGGTGTCTTTAATAATGCTCAATCATCACTAAATTAATCACTAAATTATCTCATTAACTTTAACACTCTTGAGGGTTAATTTAACTCTCATATCGTCCATTTGAAAGCACGTGAAGGTGATTTACAACTAATCAAGGAACCGGCTTTACTGATTAGACGTGCATAACAATATCGTGCGATATATCGCCCAGCCCTACCGCGCATGCGCCAAATTGCGGTGACAACGCATGCGCGTTACGTGGTTACGTCACGTGTTTTGACGTCCCTGTCTATGAACTTGACATATCAAATATATATATATGTTAATGTATTAAAAACTAAAGTCATGAAAGCAGAAAAAAGAAGTACAGCACGCATCCATAGTTTTAACTATGCCTGATTTAAGGTAAACTTATTTGACATTTCAGAGTGAATATTGAGTAATATCTGTGTAGTATTTTATTTAAAGTTTATTTTCACATTCTGTTGCACTTCACTTTGAAAATGACAAAATTATTGTAAACACTGGCACCTTATTTCTTATTTTAATCATTATTTACTTTTGATAGTTATAAGAGAGAAGATGTGCGGCACAACCCATCAAACTGACAGGTTTATTGCCCCTCATAAAAATAAGCCCCGCCCCCTTTTACCCCTCCCACCCCCATTTATGGACTGTACGCACTGTGGGAAAATTCCCACGGTCTCCCCTCACCACCACCACCCCTCGCCACCTCTTCTGGACTGGTCACGTGATCGTGGGAAAATTTTCCCACGAACCGGACCCCCATCCCACCCAGCCCGGTCCCGAACTGGACACTTGTTACGGAGGGCTCGTGTCACCACCCCCTCACCACCTCTCCACTTCAGGGTGATCACGCGATCGTGGGGAATTTTCCCCACGATGGTGAAAACAACAATACATTTTCAATCTTTAAGGACGACATAAAACAAAGATAGGTTTAGGGATTTTTATTAAAAGAAAAATCTTTTACACAGACTTGAAGTTGTACATACAGATATTACAAGTTTCAAATACAATAACGTTGTAATATATTTTAGTGTTCTATTAAAAAAAGTTTTCTACATTTTTAGTGTTTCATTAAAAATACACGGCTTCATATATATTTTATGTTAAAAACCTTTAAAACACTTTTAAAAATGCATTAAAAAGTCAAAGATCGACCATTTTACAGAAAAAGTCAAACAAGTGGGTTTTTTCATTCCAGAAAACTGTTTTTCTAAATCATTATTTTTTAAAAAGACTTACGTTTTACAGTGTTTAAAACCATTTTTAGTCATTTTATATCATTAAGACGCGGTACGAGTCATACCTTTACACACTATTTAGTAAATTGCTCCATTTTATATAAAACATCTGAACAAAAGCTACACTTTTTCATAACGACACGTTGTTTAAAAGTATTAAAATACACGTATCTTTAGCGTGAGCATTAAATAGTGTTTTCTTAAAACATCTAAAAGCCCGTGGTATTTCACAATAACAGTGCTTAAAGGTATTAAAACAATTTATATCATTAAGACGCACGTTTTTAAATAAACATCTGTTTTAAAAAAGTCTTCAATCACAATAATAATACGGACAAAAGTTATACAATTACATATCGTTTAAAAATATAAAAACACGCGTGTCTTTACTGTTTTATACATCTGTAAATGTTAAAACCTTTAAAACAGTTTAAAAATGCATTCATATGTGAAAAAAGTCAAAGACCGGTCATTTTACAGAAAAAGTCAAACAAGACAGTTTTTGTCAATACATGAAAAGTTTTTCATTACAGACTTACGTTTATCCTGTTTTAAAGATCCAACATCAACGCTTTATCCAAAACTTTAGAGATATTCCAAAAGTCCGTCCGATTCAAACTTTGTGTAAAATGTAATTCTGGGGAGGTCTGCAAAACACGTCCATTCAGCTCGATGGAAGAAACAATACTGACTGTTTGAATGTGTGCACGGAGCCACACGCAGACTCCTCCCACGACACTCCCACATCACGTGACCCCTTGTGCATGTGGTATCCATACGTACAACACGTCCACCCCCAACGTTATACAGCGGACTGTTTTAAAAAGCATCCGGTCACCTTAAAGACCTGTTCGAAATGCCTTTGCTGTGCAGAGCACACGGACCCGGGGTGACTCCGCCTCCTCACACACCCCTAGATGACGCACGCACGACAGATTGGTCCACACATACACACAGACACACGTAAACTCCTCCCATACCTCGGCAGCGGCCGTTCAAACCAGAGCCGTTCAAACTAGCCACAAACGCGACGTGCCCTCACTTGGATTTTACGTTACTGCAGACCCCCAAAGACTCTCGAGAAATGTATTGATGAAGCTGATGGATTTAACTTTTTAGCTCCGCAAAAATGACGAGGATCGTGATTAGTGTGTTTTCTTCACGAACCGGAACATATATGGATTATATTTTTCATTTGATTGATCATTGTGGATATAAGATTTAACTGTTAAGTTACATGGAATACGACTGAGCACCCACGATTTGGTTTTCACAGAGCTTCTCTTTTCTTAAAGGCGACTTGGATTAACAAGTGGATTAACAAACGGGAAATATATTTTTCATTTGACTGATCGCAGTGGATATAAGATTTAACGTTACATGGAATATACGGCGGAGCACCCACGATTTACACACCAACCTATTTATTTAGTCACTCTAGTGATTTCAATGTTCTATCTACACTCTTGTAAAGCCATTGGATTAACTTTAAAACATAATCTTTATACAGAAATCACTAAGAAAAGCATTGTTTATAAGAAATACACGAAAGTTTGCAAATAGTCATCTTGCTCAGATAGCAGATGGCGCCGTTCACATCCTGTTTTCTCGGATTGTATGTGTTTTAGGTGAAGACTTACAACAACAATACAAATTGTTTAAGTTGACATAAACAAAACACCCCTCTGATCATCCCATAAGTTATAGTAAACATTTACAATGTGTATTTCTGTTTGAGAATCTTCTATGATGCTGAATCACACAAAGTATTAACACAAAAAGTAAGTGTTTTTACATTACCACAGAATCACTCCTGACTATTGCACTGTGAGATGTACCCATTAAAGCTTGAGTTAAAACTAAACGCATCTTCATACCTGTTGTGCAAACAATCTCTGATTTTTATCCATATCCTTTACAAGGACAGATAAAATGCTTAAACTCATTTTAAACGAATTTCGGCACGGATATACGCATAATTCTAATCATCCCCGCAGGTCTCCTATTTATAATGGGGGATATCCCCACAATCGTAATGCACACAGATTACAAAATCAAATCATTAATTTAATAACTATCTGCCATACGCGATTTCACCACAGCGTGAATGTTCACCAACTCTTCTCTCAAAATGTGTTGAGGCAGGTAAGCATAAAGCACCGCGACGATGATACACAGTTGCTATCAGGAGTTGGAACATGACGGCATATTCACTTGCACAATCGAGCCAACAGTGCATTGTGAACGAAGTTTACCATTTGCATGTATTTTTAGTCTTACCAGTTTAACATTCAATCGATTTTAAACTAACCAGTGCTCGCACGCTCTCTGGGATGCGCACATTCATAGAAAATCCGCCTCAAAAACAGCTGGCCATAATCTTTTAAATTCGATTGAACACGGAACAGTTTTTTTCCTACGAGTGAGACTGGAAAACCCGTAGTGGACGAAATCAGAGTGATAACAGAATGCTTAGAGTGCAGAGAGGAATCTGCTTTGGGACCAGTACTGGTTTTGCGTCCGCGCCCTTAGGAGCTCAACATTTGTCTCGAATGCCCGATAGCTCTAGATTGGATGATATTTTAACTATTTTGCGGTAAAACTAGTCGATGTGGTAAGATCAGGGGGTTGTTTTTATTTAAAGAAAGATTCGTTTTTCACATATATTTGAAAAGTTCACTATCACATTTAAAACTTAAAAAAAAAAAGCTGTATGAAGTTAAAATAGGCTACAGTGGTTGTTGTTCGTAAATGTTGTTGTACGTTATCAGAAAATGTTAAGAGTTTCTGAACATTTATAAATTGTGTGCTGCAAAAGCAGAAGTATATTTTCTTTGAATAAAGATTTACCTTTTTATTTTTTTAAAATAAAGATTTGTTCTTATGCTTTAATTTCTTAAAATCAGTCTGATGACATGCATTATTTCTGTGATTAATTGATCAGTAATGTTGCGAAGAGGCTTCCTCACGCAAGTAAAATCACTTTAGAAGTGTTTTCTGACAAACACCGTTATTTACTTAGACTTTTAAAAAAAAAAGATTTAACATGTAGGCCTAACAACTTACATTTCGTATGAATTACCTGTCCTTCTTTTCATCCAAAAAGAATGCAAAAACAAAAATGTCTTGTTGAGGGACTAATGCATTCACTGTGCATTTAAACACTATATATTTATTTATTTTATATGAACAGTATTTCTTAACCATAATGTGTTTTATGTCATTTTAATTTTGTGATTTTATACCTTAAGGCTGCCTTTTATTACAACAGGTTGAGGGACTAACGATGAAAATTAGCCATTTTAAGCTAACTTGGGTACATTTACACTTATGTTGACACTGAAGAAGCAACACTGAATAAGAATCTTCTCTAACCCCAAATAAACAGATAATGGATATTCATACATTTTACGTTATCAGAAAATGTTAAGAGTTTTTGAACATTTATAAATAGTGTGCTGCAAAAGCAGAAAGTCTATTTTCTTTAAATAAAGATTTACCTTTTTATTTTCTTTAAATATTAAAAGATTTGTTCTTATGCTTTAATTTCTTTAAATCAGTCTGATGACATGCATTATTTCTGTGATTAATTGATTAGTAATGTTGCGAAGAGGCTTCCTCACGCTAGTAAAAGCAGTTTAGATGTGTTTGTGACAAACACGTTTTATTTACTTAGACTTTTAAAAAATATATATATTTAACATTTTAAATGTTTTCTTCCGACCAACTTACATTTCATATGAATTATCTGTCATTCTTTTCATTCAAAAAGAATGCAAAAACAAAAATGAGGGACTAATGCCTTCACTGTGTAGTGTTTAAAACATTATCTTTATACAGAAATCACTAAGAAAAGCATCGTTTATAATAAATACAGAGTTTAACATCCAAAAGGTGAAGAAGCAGTTCTTTATGGAAAAAAAGGAAATTAATTAAAAACAACAATACAAATAGTTTAAGTTGACATAAACAAAACACCCCATGATCATCCCATAAGTTATAGTAAACATTTACATTGTGTAATTCCGTCTGTCTGTTTGACATGACGGATCTGTACCACACTATTGTAATGCACGTTTGGGGGTTAACGTTACCCGTCCTTGTAAAGGATATGGATAAAATTCAAAGATTATGTTTGCACAAAAGTAAGCTCTAGAGGTCAATTTGCAAAAAAGTAAATACGAGACAATTAAAATGAATATAGAAAAACACTTGTAAACACATTACTTAAACTCAATTTAAACAGCTTGTCTATTATTGAAAATATGACGTGTAACACAGATATGGATATAATACGAACCATTTGTCCAATTTTTAAAATACAGCTAAACAAAAGAATGAAGATCATTTAATTATTATCATTATTATTATCATTATCATTATTATTATTATTTAACACCCCACCTAATGGGGTGGATTAGGGTTGGACGTTGTATAGGCCTAGGTTTTTATGATCTCAGACATGACCACAATTTTTAAAAAACAATTAATTTAAACAATTGAGACTGCATATACTATATTGATATACAGTACATTGAAGTGTTAAACAATAGGTAAAAGTAAAACGATAGTAATGACATTAAAGATTGTCTAACCAGCAAATAAATTTTTTGCTGCTTGTGCTGTCTTGCTCTAGGATGTAACTGATGAGAGTATCAATCATTACGTCAACGCCACAGAATTTCTCATTTTTTGAAAACAGTGACGTACATAGATCTGTTACAAACGTACACATACAGAGAACTCCAAACTCGTCACTACAATCAAACACCACGCCCAGAACTTTTCTGAGGATTACACAGATCGGCTCACTGGCATTAAGACACACGATCGTAACATTAGGCCATGAATTTGTTAGGCCTCTTACAATCATTTCATTTTTGAGATGTGTTACACGTCTGGTATCTCCCGCAGAGTCGTTATTCGGATCACACGCAGCATCGATGATCTTATGCATCAAGTCACCCATCTGACCTCTAAAATAATCTTCAAACATAGAGTCTATGGTAGCTCTTAACTCTTTCCCCGCCAAACACGGAATTTTCCGTGTTTAATGAAAAAACGCATCTGCGCCAAACACGGAATTTTCCGGGTATCCGTGTTTTAGGTGGTATACGGTAAAGAAGACCCGCGCGCATGTCCTGAATGATTGCGCAACTCTTTGATCAGAGAAATAGATTGCAATCGTCTCAAACAGTGGAGTAGTGAGAATGTATCAGACAGACAATGCAGAGGTATATGGCTGAAGTACTGGAGGTTAATGGACTCGGAGTCCGATCACTCTTTATTTGATAATTCTGAATCTGATCGGGACGAAGTAGTCAGTGAGAGAGATGCACATGTTGTCACAGAAAGTTCTAGCCATGGACGTGCCGCAGATAGATCGTATAATATTATGACACTATAATATGTATGTGTGTGTGCAGGCATTTATGTGTGGCTGTCTAAATATGAAGGTGTAATTGTCAAATTATTTCTCTCTTTGTGCACATTTACCACATTGTAGGCTAATATATTTGTGTGTGTGTGTGTGTGTGTCTAGGCCTGTTTATTGTAATTCCAATTATTCATTATTCACAGGTAGAACACAGAGAGGCAGAGGCAGAAGTTTTATTGCAAAAGTTACATTTGCCTTACATATATGATATATATATATGATATATTTTACATTTATTTTATGTTTTTAATTTATTTTGGAAAGTTTTATATATGAAGGAAACAACATCTGAATGTATTCTGCTTTTAAATGCACTTGTTTGATAAAAATACCTTTTTCTCAGTTTTTTGTCCAAAATGTTGTTTTTGACAAAACCTACCTCTGTTCAAGAGGCAATAAAAAAAGAACAGATGAAGATAAAATAAAAAGGTTTTTTTTGCCTAAAAGCAGAGGCTCAGATCTTTATTTTTATATATATCATCTTCATATATTCATGGAAGAAAATATTCAGCGGGGCATTCAAATTTAGCGAAAATCGTCAAAAACCCTGGCGGTGGCTGGCAACTTTTTTTTAAAACGCTGGCGGGGAAAGAGTTAAACAGCACTCTTTGCTCATGGCACAGTTGAACACCGTAAGTTTGTGCGCAGCATCTTCAGAACTCGACGGGGAGTCGTGCTCCATCATGCTTTTAGTTAAAAGTTTTAGTTAGAAGTTTTTTAGAACAAAACTTTGTGGATGTTGTAAACTTTTCCCCCTATCCTATGCTGAAAGATTCTGATCATTCCTGGAATGTCATGTGATTGAGTCCTTGCAGCATGATCCTCCATGTCTTGTGCGTTAACACTCTGAAGTTTGGAGGTATGGGTCAGATCCTCCATAGTGATGTCAGTCGAAGAAACACAATGCGTGTCATGTTCAGCTGGAATGTCATGCGATTGAGTCCTTGCAGCACGTTCCTTCAAGTCTTGTGCATTAACACTCTGAAGTTTTGGGTTATGGGTCAGATCCTCCATAGTGATGTCAGTCGAAGAAACACAATGAGTGTCATGTTCAGATATACAAGAATGTTGAAGCGTTCTTTGGCTGTCCATGTAACAATCAGACAATGTTCCTTCAACCTTTGATCGCTGAGATGTTGTAGTAGTATAGGCGTCTACGCAGGAACTCGTACTGTCCTGTTAGGTCAGCTCTGTCAGGAGGTCAGCAGCTCTGTGTCTCTGTGTGAGATCTTGAGGTCTGGTATATAAGACCGTTGGAGGGGCGTATATAGGTGGGTGTAACCGTCATGACGTCATAAACAGTGGGTGTAACTGATGTTTAGTGACTTAGTGATCAATTACAATATTTGATTAAACATTACAAGATAAAAAACATATGTATGGATTGTTCGCAATAAGCATTATAACGAGTATTAAGAAAGTAGATAGGATATATTTAATTTTGTGCATAAGTTAACTTTAACCAAATATGTAAAACTTCAGTTATAAACCTTTAGAGCATTCAAATGTATTGAGTTAAAATTAAAACAAGATATAAATATCGCATAAAACACACCATTACCGAATTCGGTGTTGTTTTATAACTTAAATAGTTCTTCAAACAAATATTCTTCAAACAATGTGACAAAAGTAATTTTACGATAAATCATCGTACAAGGCTGCGCTGTGTTTTGTCCAGGGCACCAGACTAACATGTTTACCTCCGTCCTGCAACTGCCCTTAAAACAATTTGAACTGTCCTAAAGTGAATGTCAACCGTCCCAAAATAAAAATGTTGTTTCTGTACTTTGTTATTATCATCCATAGCTGATAGTTAACTAAAACAACTCAGATGACTAAAATATAATGGGTTTAGTTCAGCTGTAATGCATTATTTTATAATTTCTCTCAAATTTCCAAACCTACTTTCAGAGAAAAAATCTACTAAGCAGTTAATATGAATGATTTTAAAGTTTGAACACGCAATACAGATACAGATTTAACTACTGTGACTTAAGAATTTACACAACACAAAGCTTGATTTAAATTATTCAATTAAATTTAAAAAAAGTCGCCAAAAATAAATACAATAGAATAAAGATACAAATAAAGGTCTAGCACTAGTATTCCAGAAACTGAATAAAGTAATGAAAATGGAAAATAATACTGGATAGTATTTTTTAGTCCTGAATAAATGAAATTGTCACGTATGAGAAAGAGGACCCAAAAGCAAAGGACAGTCAATGAGTGATTTAATGTTCAGAAGAGTAACACAGGAGCCGTAAGGCGAGTAAATCCAACACAGGAATCTCAATGGTAATGGAACAGAAAGTCTCTTAATAACAGAACAGAAATCCGCCGTCTGGATCAGCACGGACGGTCACTCAGAGGGCGAGACAGACTGGGTCCGTAGCGGCACGGGAACGCCAATCCTGAACCACTCACGATGCTGGAAGTGTAGCAGAGTAGAGTCGAGGTAATACAGAGAACAGAACAGCTTGAATCAGACAGGACACGACACGACAGGATCAGGGGCGATATGCACAGGTACGTAACATAGAGCAATAATCTGACAAAGAACAATAAGAGAGAAGCCATGAAATAGAGAGTCTAATCAGAGATAGTGAGAAACAGTTGGGAAGGTAACGAGGAGGTAATGAGAGGATGAGCCACAGCTGGAGGTGACCGGGATAATGAATGAGTGATGCAAGTAATGTAATGTAAGATAGTGGCCAGAAGGGGGCAGAGAAGGACCAGAGAAAGAAAGAAAGAGCCAGGATCATGACAGAAATATATTGGCTATTAATCCTGATGCCTTTAACTTAAAGGGCACCTGTTATGCCCCTTTTTACAAGATGTAATATTGGTCTCAGGTGTCCCCAGAATGTATTTGTGAAGTTTCAGCTCAAAATACCCCACAGTTAATTTATTATAACCATTTGAAAATGTCATTTTGGGGCCTGCTTAAAAATGAGCTGTTTCAGGGGGTATTCCACCTTAAATGCAAATGAGTTGCATATCCCCGCCCTGCCTTTGGATGAGGGCGTAACTTGATATCTATGGCAGGCAGTCGGTACTGAGAGAGTGAAGAGACGCGCCGTTTTGAATGTCATTCAGCCGTACGTTTGAATCGGAATATATAAATAGCATGAAGAGACTCCGGCAGAATAAACATATGAGAATGGACCAGTACGTCTCGGTATGGTTATTTGATACTTTTATGTACTTTAGAGTTGTAATAGCGTCCCATTTGAAATGATGGATGTCCAACACACACACACACACACACACACAGACACTAGCGCAATTTTTTGAAACTACATACACATTCTGTGATACAGTTTGCTACGTACGAGCGAAATTACATTTATGCGAGGGACCTGTGGCGTCATGTTTCAAGTGGTCCTCGATGCAGAGCCAAATGGGAGGAGCTGGAGCTCTAGCTCCTCCCCTCGCTGGAGCTCCAGCTTCACCGCGCACGCGCAGGTTAACTTCCGAGCACTCGGCATGATTTCAAAAGCAACATATTTTAGCGCCAGCTTGATTTTTATTGAACACAAATAAAAAAAAAATACTCTGTTAGTTAGCAAGAGTTGGCTCTGCATCGAGCACCATCTCATTTTATGTGGCGTGAGAGTCACACACCACCCGAAATCCGATCGTTCAGACTGAGACATATGTCCCGGTATTTGAATAGGATTTTAAACCACATATGGATGTAGCTTGCCTTGAAACGGATTTCATGTGCTTTTCTGGGCTGACAATCTGAACGTATGTCGGGATAAGAAATAGAAGGAAGAATTGCAGTATGGGCTAGCTCTCTTAATTTTTTTTTTTTTTTTTTAGTTCTTTAAAGCACTTAGTCAGTGGCAGTTAATGTGCTGTATAAATAAAATCAACTTGAACTTGAATCTTATCTACCAGTGGGAGTACTATGTAAAAAAAAAATGGTTGAGTTCTGTGAAGAGAAATGTTATGTGTTATATGAAGTGTGTACTTCAATGTAGGTTCTTATTATAGGCTACCATTAAAATGTGAAGCGGATGCATAATCTCAGCACATTTGTTATCTTGTTTTTCCTCTAGACTAGTGTGGGAAGTCACACAGCTGGTTTTAGAGTACTGGACTGCTTGTTTCCATTTCATTAAAATAGCTTAACCCGTTTAATCCCACCGGTCACAATTGTGGCCGCAGCTTTTTTCTTATTTCTGGAAGCTCTAAAAATGTTGTTATTGACTTTGGGCAAGAAATTCAACTTTTAAATGACAAAATAGACTGTCTTGATTAAAATCAATTAATGTCATGTGACTAGTGTGAAAGGTCACATGACCAGATCAGGTCACTTCCTGCTTGCACATCTAGAAGAAGATTTCTTCCTCAGACTACTAAAATAAGTAGTAGGCTATATAAAACATCTTAATTTACAGATAGAACTATCAAATTTTGTACATATGTTCTTTAAAGGGTCTACTACTGATATATTTTGAGAATTATACTCCTGCATTTATATTTTGCTCGTAAGACTTGTAAATTTGTTTACGGTCACAATTGTGACCGGTAGTATAACAGTATAGCAGTGCTTCAATTGAAAACACAGGTACAGTATAGGCAGATATTGGCGGGTATTGGCAATCCTACACTGAATATGCCACATCTGTGATGAGGATGGATGATCACGGCGAAGGAGAAGTGCTCACTAACACAGATTTAGACAGCTTTGTGAACAATATTTGATAGAAATTGGCCTTTTGTGTACATAGAAATAGTCTAGATCTTTGAGTTCAGCTCATGAAAAATGGGGGCAAAAACAAAAGTGTTGCATTTATAATTTTGTTTAGTGCAGTTATCAGTATCCCAGAAACGTTCAATGTGTTGGACCTTCTGGACGTGCATGACCCCCTTCCCCCCACCCCAAATTGAAAGTGACTGTAATAGTGATGGCTCAGATAGGGAGTCCCAGGGTGGAACGGCCCATTTGCCAGGTAGACTATTGAATGGCGATGCAGATGTGATCTGGAGGATTGTGCAGATGTTCATGAGAACCAAATGGTGTGCCTCACACATGACCACAAACAACCCTTTCTACAACATTCGGCCCATCTTCAGTGCACTGAAAGATTGCACACACATCTACCTGAAACTGGCCTAGGACAGGGCCCAAGTGTAGACATGGTCTAGCCCATAGGGGTCTAGCCGAACAAGCAGAAGTTCCTCCAGGGTGTAACTTTGTTCATGACAACCTTTTCACCTCACTAAGCCTTCTTCACGAAATGACAAAACGAGATATTGGATGTCTTGTAATGAATTGTGTCAATAGGTCAAATTGAAGAATTTGAATGAATTCTGATGTAGTTTCCCACCGGTCACTATTGTGACCGAGTATAAAACCTAATATTTCACTAACTTAACCAACATAAAATCAAAAAAGGCATATTGTTTGAGTGTTAGGGAGGTCTAAGGAGTAAAATGCATGTACTCAAGTTGCAAGAAAAAATTTGGGATTAAACGGGTTAATGCATAGCCTATAACATGAAGGTTGAGTCTATCCAATACAGTCAATTGTACACTTTAATTTACAATATATATATATAAAATACAACTGGCCTATTGGAGTAGCTTATGCTTTTACATTAACGTACAAAAAGGCCAGATTAGGTAACCTGGTCTTATTTTTTATTTAATGAATTAATCAGATGATTTATTTACACAATCTTTTTTTATATTAATTTACAACAAATAA
>NW_024121638.1:0-22622 GCF_016745375.1 Pimephales promelas
TACATATATGAACAGTGTATTATACATTATCTATCTATGCAAGTTTATTGAGCCTTTTCTTTTAAAGGTTTTAAATTCAGTTACTGTGTGCGTGAAGAACAATTATAGTGCTCTGACTCTAGTGTTGTGATCTAACCGACAGCGTCCGACACCGGTAGAAAGTAACACGATTAAGTTACAGCAATAAAGTCCAGCAAGAAAAAGTTTCTTCATTCGAAAATATAGACCTTTAGACCTTTATCTTAAAGATCCAGTATAATAGGATTAACATTGAATCATCTTGAAGATCGTTTCATCATTGACTGTAACCGAATGTGACGTGCTGTTTGAATGCTGAATGGAGAATGACTGACAGGCGCAGAGAGGGAAAAGTTTGTGTTTCTTGAATTTAATGACTTAAATATTAATTTCTATATCACATAATAGCTTCAGAACACTAATAATACAGTACACAAAAACTTTATGGTACTTTAGAAGTTTTTGTGCCTTTGTGCCTTACATAGAATAGTATATGCACAATATAGAATTTGAATCAGCCTCGTCAAAGATGGCAGTGTCAGACGATACCGATCCTGAGTATCTAATCGGCGCACTTCTTTTCAACAGTCAAATTGAAATTGAAATTGCTTGAAACTCAACAGATACATCACATTTATTAGCCAGTAGACATGTGCAAAGTTTCAGAAACGGGCATGTGCAAGGACTAAATAGCGCCACCTTTTGACAAAAGTGGGGTTGTTAGTTTTATCTACAGTTACAAAAATCGGTATATACATTGTACTCCTCAAGCCGGACAACTTTCTAATACATAGTCATTAGCTCGGACCAAGAGGAAGTCAGATATTTTGGTTTGAATATGGTGAGCCTCTCTCTGAGCCTACGTCCCTGTATGGCAAGCCCTTTTAACATTTAAAAGCTAAGTTTGCCTGTCCGGAATTAACATTGTAGATATCAACAACGTCTTTCTGTCTATTCGTAATTACATTTTGGATAGTTTGTATTATCATTTAAGATATCTGTAACATAATTTTGACTAGTCGAAATGACAGAGTATGGCAAGCCGTTTTAACATTTAATCATAAAAGGGCCAAAGCCTTCGGCACCGCCACCCGGGTGCCTTTAGGTAACTAAAGGAACCGGGGTTGCGGTGCCACCGGCTTGGGCCCGCCATCGCTGCTCGCAGCTATATTTATTATTATTATTATTATTTTCTTACGACTATTCGGGCACTTTTGGGGCCCTTAACATGCTCGAAAACTCTTGAAACTTTGCACACGGGTCAGAACCCGCGGCCATCAGAGCCGGGCTGAAGATGGTACCCGGGCGTGGCAGGGGGGCTCGTCAGCGCCCCCTGGAACGGGGTCCGAACACTTGGTCCATAACTCAAACACGCTTGCATGTAATAATATGAAACTCGGTACACATGTTGATCTCATCGTTTCATCTATACCTCGCGCTTTTACTTTTTACCCCAGCCCAACAGGAAGTCGGCTATTGAGGTTTGTTTGTAAAACGCTCGCAATGGTATTTGAAATACTCCTCCTAGAGCTTTGATCCAAATTCGACGAAACTCGGTCAGCGTGAAGTCAAGACATTGAGGATGAAAGTTTGCGGGGGATTTTTGATATCTCGAACGGTTTGGCCGTGGCGAGGAAACGAAATCATGGCGAGAAACGTGAAACAGGAAGTGTGTTATAACTTCAGCATACATAACTGATCTTGATGAAACTTCAGCAGTGTGTTCGCTGTAAGAGGACGATCACATGGATGTGACTATTGTGAGTCAAAGTTATAGCGCCACCAACTGGCAGCAGGAAGTGTGTCACTTTCAAAATGCTTTGATATCACCCTTTTATTTTTACCCGATTTGCTTCAAACTTCATCTGTATAATGTAAACATACGGCAGATGTAGACCTGTGAATGGATTCTTGATATCTTTGAAACTGTTGCCGTGGCGACGCATCAAACTTTACCCTTCTTTTAGGATGCTTTTAGGATGCTTTTGAGACCCTTAGCATGCTTCAAATTGCATGAAACTCGACAGACACATCACATTTATTAGCCAGTAGACATGTGCAAAGTTTCAGAAACGGGCGTGGTGAGGGCTCAGTAGCGCCACCTTTTGACAAAAGTGGGGTTGTTAGTTTTATCTACAGTTACAAAAATCGGTATGTATATTGTACTCCTCGAGCCGGACAACTTTCTAATTGACACTCATTAGCTAGGACCCACAGAAAGTCAGATATGTTTGTTTGAATGTAGAGAAAATCTCAGAATTTTGCCAGTGTCTCAGTGTCCCTCTGTGTGAGTGAGAGGAGGGGCGCCTGTCAGGTTAATTTTAACCCTTTATTTTGCTGTGTGCGACTTCTCTGGCATTTTCGGGGCCTTAACATCCTCGAAAACTCTTGAAACTTTGCACACGGGTCAGAACCCATGGCCATCAGGGCCGGGCTGAAGCTGGTAACCGGGCGTGGCAGGGCGGCTCGACAGCGCCCCCTGGACTGGGATTCGAACATTTGTCCATAAATCAAACACACTTGCATGAATTAATATGAAACTCGGTACAATTATAGATCACATCAGGCCAAACAACTTTCGTGCTCTAAGTTTTATGACAGTTCAAATGGAAGTTATTTATGAATTATGAATTATGGGTTGTTTGAATAATTGTCCTAGGAGAAATACATCAAATCACAATGCATGTGTTTACCAATCACAACCAAACTCGGTGTGCATGAAGTCAAGACATTGAGGATGCTCAATTCCGGACGGATTTTTGATATCTCGAACGGTCTGGCCGTGGCGAGGAAATGAATTTTATGACTAAAAAAGGACACATAAAGTGTGTTATAACTTTGCTCAATTTACCTACAGTTACAAAACTTACCACGTATATTGTTCTCGTCAAGCCGATCAACTTTCCAATTTAAAGTCATTCGCTCTGAGCAACAGAAAGTCAGATATTGTAGTTTGAATGGATTTATTTCCCCTGCGATTCTCTCTCTCTCTCTCTCTCTCTCTCTTCTCTCTCTCTGTGTCTGTGGGTGTGGGTCGGTGTTGTGTGGGTGTCTGTGTGGGGAGGGAGGGCTGTTGTCTGTGTTTATGTGTGTGTGTGTGTGGCTGGCTGTGATTTTTCCTACAAGTCCTTGTCTCTAAGTCCTTGTCTTTTTGCATAACAATTTTGCATAACAATATTTTAAAATGACAAAATAGGCATATAACCCCCATCTTTTAAATGTATAGATTGCTTTAAATAAAAGTAAGATTGTATTTGTAATTGAAGTTGAATCAATTTAAAATTCATGTGCTATATTTCAATATATTTGTTTTCCTTAAGATTTTAAAACACTAACTTCATTCTTATCTGAATTACAAATATTTGTTTCTGTATAAAATAATACTCTGACTAAAAACACATCAAATGTGGTATTTTTATTTACATGTATTTATGTTGTGTGTGTGTGTGTGTGTGTGTGTGTGTGTGTGTGTGTGTGTGTTGTGTGTGTGTATAAAGTGCAGGGTTTTTTTAGATAAAGTAGAATTTCTATAACTATGTGTTGAACTAATAAATCACTCTTGTGTGTGTTAAACACAATCTACTTAATACAGACAACTTTATTATAAAGATAAATAACAAATCCAAAAAATATATGATTATAATCTATGACAAAAAAAAGCCATTACAAACTATATTAATGGAAAATACACATTGCTCTTTGTATTGTTGTAAAATATTCATGAAAAACAAGATAACAAAAATCAAAAAATAAATTATTTTAGATATAGCCATGTTTTAAATGTATAGCAGAGATGTTAATTGAGGCAGCAACATACAAACTTTCTAGAACAACATGGACCTGGATAGCTGGTTTTTATGGAGGACAGTGAAGAGGAAGAGGGTGCAAATCAAACAGCTCATTCTCAGACTACACAGCAAACAGCTTAAGTTTTTAGTGCTTTGTTTGAGGTTTTTAGTGCTCTGTCCTATCTATTATCAACATATAATAGATGGAACAGAACAAGAAAGGCAATTAATAATCTGTCATTGCGTCACTGCATTATGATATGAAAGGCTCAGTACAGTGTGGTACAAAACGCTTATGCGCATCCCGAGTGGAGAATGATGCGCTTAAAGCCACATGGAGTTACAGCGCACAGCGCATCGAGTCTGCATTGATGCAAGCTCTACAATACACTTTTTTTTGATAGTCAAAGCGGGGGTTACGTTTTTACACGTCGTACAGAATAACCCTAAAGGCACCAAGGTGGCGGTGCCACCGGCTTTATATTAAATATAAATATAGCTGTGAGCAGCGATAAAGGGCCAAAGCCGGCGGTACCACCATCCCGGTGCCTTTGGGTAACTAAAGGCATCGGGGTTGCGGTGCCACCGGCTTGGGCCCGCAATCGCTGCTCGCAGCTATATTTATTATTATTATTATTAGGGCCCAAGCCCTGAAATGGCGAAGGCCCTATTGTTTTCCTTAGGATTATTTATTATTAGGGCCCAAGCCCTGAAAGGGCGAAGGCCCTATTGTTTTCCTTAGGGTTATTCTTTTCTATTATAAGGGCCCAAGCCCTGAAAGGGCGAAGGCCCTATTGTTTTCCTTAGGATTATTCTTTTCTATTATTATTAGGGCCCAAGCCCTGAAAGGGCGAAGGCCCTATTGTTTTCCTTAGGATTCTTATTAGGGCCCAAGCCCTGAAAGGGCGAAGGCCCTATTGTTTTCCTTCGATAATTTTTTTTTAGAGCCCAAGCCCTGAAAGGGCGAAGCCCTATTGTTTTCCTTGGGATTATTCTTTTCTATTATTTTAGGGCCCAAGCCCTGAAAGGGCGAAGGCCCTATTGTTTTCCTTGGATTATTTATTATTAGGGCCAAGCCCTGAAAGGGCGAAGGCCCTATTGTTTCCTTAGGATTATTATTAGGGCCCAAGCCCTGAAAGGGCGAAGGCCCTATTGTTTTCCTTAGGATTATTATTAGGGCCCAAGCCCTGAAAGGGCGAAGGCCCTATTGTTTTCCTTAGGATTATTAATCAGAACCCGCGGCCATCAGGGCCGGGCTGAAGATGGTACCTGGGCTTGGCAGGGCGGCTCGTCAGCGCCCCCTGGAACGGGGTCCGAACACTTGGTCCATAACTCAAACACGCTTGTATGTAATAATATGAAACTCGGTACACATGTTGATCTCATTGTTTCATCTATACCTCACACTCTTACTTTTTACCCCAGCCCAACAGGAAGTCGGCTATTGAGGTTTGTTTGTAAAACGCGCGCAATGGAATGTGAAATACTCCTCCTAGAGCTTTGATCCAAATTCGATGAAACTCGGTCAGCATGAAGTCAAGACATTGAGGATGAAAGTTTGCGAGGGGATTTTTGATATCTCGAACGGTTTGTCCGTGGCGAGGAAACGAATCTATGGCGAGAAACGTGAAACAGGAAGTGTGTTATAACTTCAGCATACATTAACTGATCTTGATGAAACTTCATCAGTTTGTTCGCTGTAAGAGGACGATCACATGGATGTGACTATTGTGAGTCAAAGTTATAGCGCCACCAACTGGCAGCAGGAAGTGTGTCACTTTCAAAATGCTTTGAAATCACCCTTTTATTTTTACCCGATTTGCTTCAAACTTCATCTGTATAATGTAAACATATGGCAGATGTAGACCTGTGAATGGATTCTTGATATCTTTTAAACTGTTGCCATAGCAATGCATCAAACTTTACCATTCTGTTAGGATGCTTTTGAGACCCTTAGCATGCTTGAAATTGCATGAAACTCGACAGACACATCACATTTATTTGCCAGTAGACATGTGCAAAGTTTCAGAAACGGGCGTGGTGAGGGCTCAGTAGCGCCACCTTTTGAAAAAATTGGGGTTGTTAGTTTTATCTACAGTTACAAAAATCGGTATGTATATTGTACTCCTCGAGCCGGACAACTTTCTCATTGACACTCATTAGCTAGGACCCACAGAAAGTCAGATATTTTTGTTTGAATGTAGAGAAAATCTCAGAATTTTGCCAGTCTCTCAGTATCTCTCTGTGTGAGTGAGAGGAGGGGCGCCTGTCAGGTTAATTTTAACCCTTTATTTGCTGTGTGCGACTTCTCTGGCATTTTCGGGGGCCTTAACATCCTCTAAAACTCTTGAAACTATGCACACGGGTCAGAACCCATGGCCATCAGGGCCGGGCTGAAGCTGGTAACCGGGCGTGGCAGGGCGGCTCGACAGCGCCCCCTGGACTAGGATTAGAACATTTGTCCATAAATCAAACACACTTGCATGAATTAATATGAAACTCGGTACAATTATAGATCACATCAGGCCAAACAACTTTCGTGCTCTAAGTTTTACGACAGTTCAAATGGAAGTTGGAAATTATGGGTTGTTTGAATAATTGTCCTAGGAGAAATACATCAAATTACAACGCATGTGTTTACCAATCACAACCAAACTCGGTGTGCATGAAGTCAAGACATTGAGGATGCTCAATTTCGGACGGATTTTTGATATCTCGAACGGTCTAGCCGTGGCGAGGAAATGAATTTTATGACTAAAAAAGGACACATAAAGTGTGTTATAACTTTGTTCATTTTACCTACAGTTACTAAACTTGCCACGTATATTGTTCTCGTCAAGCCGATCAACTTTCCAATTTAAAGTCATTCGCTCTGAGCAACAGAAAGTCAGATATTGTAGTTTGAATGGATTTATTTCCCCTGCGATTCTCTCTCTCTCTCTCTCTCTCTGTGGGTGTGTGTGTCTGTGTGGGGAGGGGAGGGCTGTTGTCTGTGTTTATGTGTGTGAGTGTGTGTGTGTGTGTGTGTGCAGGGGGAGGGGGCTTAACCATTTCACTGCTGTGTGTATGACCTGCATAAAGAAAATACATTTCTCAAGCCTGGTATTTTTTAAATAAGTTTTTATTTTTATTTTTTATAAGTAAAGGCATATAACTAGTTTAATTGTAGTGCATTGACAATAGTTTTATATAATTAGTTTATTAATCAGATTAACTTGGTCAATGGGCTCTATGCACGGCGTTATTTCCGGTGAAGGATTAAGGATGCTCGATAACTTCCGCCGATCATAGAGTCCAATGCAATACCGAGAATTTATATTGAATTTAATACTCCATGGTTATACTAATGAAACGTTAGTCACAAAAACAGATAAAACAGACACCCCTCGTTGTGTTTATGCTTCTTTTTAAAATTATATTAAATAAACATAACTATATATAAAATTACATCTAAACGTATGTACGTTTCGTTTCAAAGACGAGAGGACAGTAAATATTGAAGACTCTGTCATAATCCCGTTTTCTCCGGTTTTCCTCCGCTTTAATCTACACAACCGGAAATGGACGAGCATCCTTACGTCAAATGCGGAACTTATGCGTGCATATAGCCCATAAACTTGGTCTGAAAATTTGGTCCATAAATCAAACACACTTGCATGTAATAATATGAAACTCGGTACACATAGATCTCATCGGTTCATATATACTTCACACTCTTACTTTTTACCCCAGCCCAACAGGAAGTTGGCTATTTAGGGTTGTTTGTAAAAAAAATACATGCAATGGAATAATTTAAAGTACTTCTCTAGAGAATTCAAAGAAATGCCACAAAACTCGATCAGCGTGAAGTCAAGACATTGAGGATAAAAAATTGCCAGGGGATTTTTGATATCTCGAACGGTTTGGCCGTGGCGAGGAAACGAAATTATAGCGAGAAACGTGAAACAGGAAGTGTGTTATAACTTCAGCATACATTAACTGATCTTGATGAAACTTCAGCAGTGTGTTCGCTGTAAGAGGCCGATCACATGGATGTGACTATTGTGAGTCAAATTTATAGCGCCACCAAGTGGCAGCAGGAAGTGTATCACTTTCAAAATGCTTTGAAATCACCCTCTTATTTTTACCTAATTTGCTTCAAACTTCATCTGTATAATGTAAATACATAGCAGATGAAGACCGGTGAAAGGATTCTTGATATCTTTGATACTGTTGCCGTGGCAACGCATCAAACTTTAAAATTATTGTTTTTAATGGTTTTGAGACTCTTAGCGGCTTTTGGGGCCCTAACGGGTTTGAAAACTCTTGAAACTTTGCACACAGGTCAGAATCCCATAGCCATCTGAGCCGGGCTGAAGATGGTACCTGGGCGTGGCAGGGCGGCTCGTCAGCGCCCCCTGGAACGGGGTCCGAACACTTGGTCCATAATCAAACACACTTGCATGTAAATATATGAAACTCGGTACACATGTTGATCTCATCGTTTCATCTATAGCTCACACTCTTACTTTTTACCCCAACCCAACAGGAAGTCGGCTATTGAGGTTGTTTGTAAAACGCTCGCAATGGAATGTGAAATACTCCTCCTAGAGCTTTGATCCAAATTCGACGAAACTCGGTCCGCATGAAGTCAAGACATTGAGGATGAAAGTTTGCGAGGGATTTTTGATATCTCGAACGGTTTGTCCGTGGCGAGGAAACGAAACTATGGCGAGAAACGTGAAACAGGAAGTGTGTTATAACTTCAGCATACATTAACTGATCTTGATGAAACTTCAGCAGTGTGTTCGCTGTAAGAGGACGATCACATGGATGTGACTATTGTGAGTCAAAGTTATAGCGCCACCAACTGGCAGCAGGAGTGTGTCACTTTCAAAATGCTTTGAAATCACCCTTTATTTTTACCCGATTTGCTTCAAACTTCATCTGTATAATGTAAACATATGGCAGATGTAGACCTGTGAATGGATTCTTGATATCTTTTAAACTGTTGCCGTGGCAACGCATCCAAACTTTACCATTCCTATAGGATGCTTTTGAGACCTTAGCATGCTTCAAATTGCATGAAACTCGACAGACACATCACATTTATTAGCCAGTAGACATGTGCAAAGTTTCAGAAACGGGCGTGGTGAGGGCTCAGTAGCGCCACCTTTTGACAAAAGTGGGGTTGTTAGTTTTAACTAGAGTTACAAAAATTGGTATGTATATTGTACTCCTCAAGCAGGACAACTTTCTAATTTACACTTATTAGCTAGGACCCAAAGAAAGTCAGATATTTTTGTTTGAATATGGTCTGGCTCACTCTGAGCCTACATGTCTCTGTGTCTCTGTGTCTTTGGCTGTGTGTGTGTGTGTGTGTGTGTGTGTGTGTGTGTGTACTTGTCTACCTATCTAAGAGGGGACTTTGGTGTCGTTACACACTCACCAACAGGGGACCGCCGAGGGAAGTGGGGACATTTTTCAAGTCCCCTGTTAGCTATGCCTTAAAACATGTTAAAATCAACTAAAAAACGCTCTGGTGAATTTTTTTAACTTTTGACCAAGTGGGGACTAACACACGTGTGTGTGTTTAAGCCCATATTTAGCAGCGCTCCTGTAGGCTGGAGCAGGAACTGCAGTGGCCCATTAACACACGTCGTTCACACTTCTCTATTGTCTGAATAGCTGGCTGTCCCAAAGCCTCTGAGACTGTAGAGCTGCTTAGTTAAGGTACTTTCAGTAAATTTAATAACCCCACGCTAGTAATCATTAGTTAAGCAATAGTAAATGCTTAACTAATGAAAATACAATTATTAAAACACATTATAGATATGCTTTTAAAACAATATTAAAGAATTTATAGCTTTATAGCTGTCTTTATAAATTGCTGATTATTGGTTTAAAGCATATCTATAATGTGTTTTAATCATTTTAATTCCATGCTTTATTAATGAACAATTTATGATTTCTAAATGAAGTATAGCATTATAAACCATAATAATAAACCAATATAAAGTTATTTAGGAGTTGTCAGTGGTTTATAAGATCACTTAGAAAGTGAGTAAATGATTAATAAACTATTTCAATGTGCATTCATGTATCTTATTATTCAGACATATAGTAATAGTTACTTAGTGTGTTAATACATTTTTAACATGTATTTCTACTGTAATCCAAGGTTAATTCAGGTAGTTATCAACCATTTAGTAGTGGTCAGTTTACTATTTTGTGAGCTCATCTAAAGTGAGGACCTGTTATGCCTTGTAACGCATTTATAAAAGAGATTTCAAAGGCTCAGTTAAATATTTGTATGTTCTTTTATGTTCAAAGTGTTGTGTTTGTTTCCTTTTTCTGTTTAGAAGAGAACTGAGCCTTTAAATCTAATTTATGAATGCTTTACAAGATATAACTATTCCTCACTTTAGATGAGCTGCCAAAAAAAGTTAACTGACCACTACTAAATGCTTAACTTCTTGCATTTACTACATTTAAATACACTTAAGTGATCTCATGAATCACTGACAACTCCTAAATAACTGGTTTGTAAATAATGTTATTCTTCATTAGGAAATTATAAATTGATCATTAATAAAGTATGAAAATACAATGATTAAACACAATATTATGCTTCTAAATAAAGAATAAAGCATTTACACAAGAATAGAGCATTTATAGCTGTATTTATAAACTTCTTATTAATGTCTATTAATGCTTTATAAATTACAGATAAACTATTTACTAATGATTAACTAATGATTAATAGCATGCAGTTATTATGAAGTGCCCAGCGGCAACAGTTCAAAAGCAGAGGCGAGAAGACGCCTCTTATCATTCATAATATTATTTTTTTCTTATTTAACGCTCTCTCTTCATAGATACTGTCTATGCTTGGTTATAGCAGTCCCTAACAATTTACTTGCCATTGTTACTTTTCTTAATAATTTTGTCTGTACCTCAGTAGCAATTCCATACTAACAAATAATACAGAATATCATAACACTTTCGATGAAATTCCTATAAAACATCAGAAGCTTTATGTTGTGGACAATACAGGAAAGTTATTGCTTTAAAAAATTAATTCTCTGTTGTGGCTTTATACTTACAGTATATGATTGGTCCACATATCCCATTTAAGCTTATTGCCTACTGACTTTAAACTGACTACTGACTATTGTCTTTAAATAAACACAAAACTGAGATGATAGTTTTCCCCACTGATAATTTTAAGACCACCAGCATCGCTTTGAGGAGCTTCTCTGCATTCAGATCTATGCGGGATTAGGTGTGCTTTTAGATGGGCCTTCAAAACGTGATAAATATCTTCCGTAACTGCATCTAGTTCATCAACTCAATAAAATCAAGCAGAAATATCTCTTTAAGGTATAATTGCAGGTCTCCACACAAGCTAAACTGTACATGATCTAGACTCTAGATAAATAAAATGCAATGGCAGCAGTAAGTCTGGGGAATGCTTATAATTCTCCTTTTGTTTCAATTATGAACATGTTTCAATTCTTTTTTAACAAGGCATATATTTCATAATACAATTATAAAAGATATAACATTATTTGATATTAGCATATTAGCAGCAGTATATAACAGTATATTAGCAGCAATTACACATTGTTCCTTTACCATCAAACTGGAGAGCCTCTTTTCTGTAATGAAAGACCAATCTTATGGGTTGTGGTCCCTCATATTGGCCAATATCAGTAAAAAAAAAAAAAACAACCTTGTTTCCCTTAGGGCTTAAATTACCCAGATTTGTTTATTTTTTTATCATTACATTTTTATCCTGACTGACATCAGGTGATGCTTGTAACCCAATCATAATCTGTTAACCCACAACATTAGAATGTTATATTCCCATTAAATTAAATTAAATTAGAATGTATTTATTTCTAAATACTTATCACTTTTTTAAGCTCTTCACTTCAGCTTCACTGCAGTACATTTCACATTCAAAACGCATTAAAACTACCAAAACACATCATTCATATATATAATAAACCAGACCGTTCTCATCCTTTAACGTCATAGAACGCTATATGCAAAAATGGCGCTATACTACACACATGGCACCCTTTATCATTAATATAACACGCGAACCCAAGTCGTCATAAATCCTTTAGCGTAAATATGATACGCAGACCCTACCCCACACCTAAACTTAGCTCTCACAGCGCGTGTTATATTAATGATAACAGGGTGCCATGTGCGTAGTATAGTGCCGTTTTTGCATATAGCGTTCTATATGACGTTAAAGGATGAGAATGCGTTGAATAAACACACACACACAACAGGCAGCAATATGCACTATTTTTTGCTGTTCAGAATTCGTTGGTTCATGTTTATATGGAAGACTTAGACTTGTTTACGTGTTTAGTTAATTCTTAATTTTTCTGTTTTTTTTTGTTTTTTTAGATTCAGAATATGTTTCAGTGTAAAATACGGTAGAAATATCTTATTCGTTTGTCTGTTGATAAGTTTTGAACTTAAATAACAGTCTTGGAAATAATATCTAAGCATGTGCAAATTGGCCTGTACAGTAGATCAAGTTTTGTTTGCCAGAAATCAATTCATGTAAATTGAAAGATCTCAGTTTAGCCAAGACTGATCGTGTGATCACTGAGTGAAGAGTTTTGAGAAGTTGTTCAATGTTGTATTATGTTCAGAGTTTTAGCAGTGTTGTGTCGAAGTGAAATATGTAGTTTGGAAGATGTAGTCACTGAATGCATTAATACAACTCTAAAAAGAAAAACAACAACAAAAAAGCAACCTGTAATAGCAGCTGCAAATGGGGCCTTATTTATCACTCAGAAAGAATTAGCGTTAAACACATTTACACAAACTCTAGACACAGAAGGATCATATGTTCCCCACATCACACCAGGACATTTCACTCAAAATTGTGAAATATTTCACTCATTAAGTGTTTGATTTACTCATTCAACTGATGTTCAAAACAACTGTGTAGTTACCGTGCTGCAAAAAAATGCAGACATGTTTCTTTATAAAATAGCAGACACAATACCACTGATATTGAAAAAAAAAGATCTAAATCAACTTCTAGGTTTGGGTGAAGTGAGAGGGTCACAAAGACAGAACTAAAAACCTAATTTGTCAAATAAACTCTAAAAATAAAAGATATTCAAGACTGTGGTATAAATAATTGGATGATCTGACCATAACTCATACTGTCCTTGATTTTCTAACTTAGGACATTTCCTTTGTGTGTGATTACACCGCCCTCCCCCACACTAATTAACATATCAATGCAGGGTGGCTGAAGGTGTCTAGGTGAAGTGGCCTGAGTGCTAACAAATACAGCTACCAATTTTCAAGAATCTGTGCAACTTCTCAAATAAACTACAATAAACTAGAGAAAACGTTGGGATTTACCCTTCCAAATTTATTTTGTAACATATTCTTTTGTAAAAATGTATTTAATAAATAAATAAAAACAAGAAGTAAACTACTGTTAACTGCAGTTTGTTACATTATCCATGTTTACAATACTGTAATCCCTGGTACTGTCGATGAACAGAAATCAAAAGATCAAGGGACAAATTATCAGTATATTTTCTAGAATCTCGGAGTGAAATGGGCTTATGTGACAAACTGTGGATCATTTAATTTTGCTTTGGAATTTTTTTATTCAATGGCGTCTTTCAATTTACATGAATGTATTTCACACTTAACACAAACACCAACAGAACTTTATGTTCTATAAAGACCAAATTGCACATCTTTACATTCTCCAATCAAAACTGATGTTCAAAACCTAACACAACATGAATAAGACCAAAATTTGCAATATTTATACAGTAATACCATTTTGAAATATAATCTGAATTAAAAACAAAACAAAAAAAACAATTATATTTAACTAAACACCTCCACAAGTGTTTGTGTTAGTCTCAGTTTAATCACCAATTTAATCTATACAAAAGGGGAAAATTAGGAATAATTTTGTGCAGTATTGTAAACATGGATAATGTAACAAACTGCAGTTAACAGTAGATAGTCTAATTCTTGTATTTATTTATTTTTTAAATACATTTTTACAAAAGAAAACATTACAAAATAAATTTGGAAGGGTAAATCCCAGCATTTTCTCTAGTTTATTGTAGTTTATTTGAGAAGTTGCACAGATACTTGAACATTGGTAGCTGTATTTGTAAGCGCTCAGGCCACTTCACCTAGACACCTTCCAGCCATCCTGCATTGATATGTTAATTAGTGTGGGGGAGGGCGATGTAATCACACACAAAGGAAATGTCCTAAGTTAGAAAATCAAGGATAGTATGAGTTATGGTCAGATCATCCAATTATTTATACCACAGTCTTGAATATCTTTTATTTTTAGAGTTTATTTGACAAATTAGGTTTTTAGTTCTGTCTCTGTGACCCTCTCACTTCACCCAAACCTAGAAGTTGATTTAGATCTTTTTTTTTCAATATCAGTGGTATTGTGTCTGCTATTTTATAAAGAAACATGTCTGCATTTTTTTGCAGCACGGTAACTACACAGTTGTTTTGAACATCAGTTGAATGAGTAAATCAAACACTTAATGAGTGAAATATTTCACAATTTTGAGTGAAATGTCCTGGTGTGATGTGGGGAACATATGATCCTTCTGTGTCTAGAGTTTGTGTAAATGTGTTTAACACTAATTCTTTCTGAGTGATAAATAAGGCCCCATTTGCAGCTGCTATTACAGGTTGCTTTTTTGTTGTTGTTTTTCTTTTTAGAGTTGTATTAATGCATTCAGTGACTACATCTTCCAAACTACATATTTCACTTCGACACAACACTGCTAAAACTCTGAACATAATACAACATTGAACAACTTCTCAAAACTCTTCACTCAGTGATCACACGATCAGTCTTGGCTAAACTAAGATCTTTCAATTTACATGAATTGATTTCTGGCAAACAAAACTTGATTTACTGTACAGGCACATGCTTACATATTATTTCCAAGACTGTTATTTAAGTTCAAAACTTATCAACACAAAAATGAATAAGATATTTCTACCGTATTTCACACTGAAACATATTCTGAATCTAAAAAAAAAAACTGAAAAATTAAGAAGTAACTAAACACATACACAAGTCTTAGTCTTTCATGTAAACATGAACCATGTAAAATGCTTGACATTCTGTCCCCCTCACTTTTGAAATGATTGCTACGCCCCTGATTCCACATCCCCCCACACTCATTTACATTTCAATGCAGGATGGCTTTTTGAAGGTGTTTTAGGTAAACTGGTCTGAGCGCTTACAAATACAGCTACCAATGTTCAAGTATCTGTGCAACTTCTCAAATAAAAACTAGATGCAGTTGATAAACTAGATGCAGTTACGGAAGATATTTATCACGTTTTGAAGGCCCATCTAAAAGCACACCTAATCCCGCATAGATCTGAATGCAGAGAAGCTCCTCAAAGCGATGCTGGTGGTCTTAAAATTATCAGTGGGGAAAACTATCACCTCAGTTTTGTGTTCATTTAAAGACACAATTTTTTTGCAAGCCAAGATGTAACCTCATCTTAGCATAATAAAAGAGAAATGGAAGCAGACGGATCATTTCTCTCAATAGGTGTATATACGTATATTGTGGTGTCTTCAGCATAAGAATGGAAGGAAACACCATGTCTTATTAAAATATAGAACCCAATGGTAGCATGTAGAACGAGTAAAGGGAGGGCGCCGAGATCGATCCCTGTGGAGGTGAGCGACAGAACAGAAGAAATGACCTATCCTGAACAAAAACTTTCTGTTCCATAAATAAGATTGAAACCAGTTAACAGTTAAAAAGATAATTGAAGTAATTTTCAAACTAAAGCAGTGTTCATTTTGACAACAAATTTTGATTTAGTTTTAGTCTTTTGACTAAAATGTCATTTAGTTTGTCATATTTTAGTCATCTGAATTGTTTTAGTCTAGTTT
The DNA here is from genome assembly GCF_016745375.1 of Pimephales promelas. The sequence continues at coordinate 15,745 of NW_024121638.1, forward strand.
TAGTCAACGAAATTCAATATGATTTTAGCAGCCTGGTCTCATTGTTAATACGTAGGTATTTTAAGTTTTTTGCAAAGATAGAAAACATACTTTTTTGTACGTTTGGATAGATGCTGAAATGTATAATATATACGTATTTGCAACATTTAAAAGTAACATTATTATGTTTTTACAGCTACAAAACGTTAAGTATTTACGTATATTCTATGTCATAAAGATATCTGTATCCCTTTTTACCATTTTATGTAAGATCCCATAACCCTAATCCCAAACCTAAACATAACTACACTGTAAACGATTTCTGTTGTTTTCACAGGATTATACAGTTTTTGTCAACAGTTTCTTACTGTATAATCTATGTACAGTAAGTTACAGTAGAATTTAGTTGTTTTCACAGTATTATTTTGTTTTTTCAACAATTATGTACTGTGCACACAGTTGACAGTATGTTACTGTAGAATTTCAATGCATTCTGGGAAATTATCAGTTACTGTTAATCTAAATACAGCAGTGCAAACTGACCGCGAAAAACTCGACACAGTTCCACGGGTAAAATTGCTAGACCTCTAATGTTATTATTCTTACATTAAAAAAAAAAGAAATGTAGCACTGGGCCAGTGACCATGAACAGCCTTAATTCAGTGTGCATGAGAGCGCATTTGAATTTTGAAAGAGTTTGTCGTGTCAGTGGTGCCGCTGTCTTTTCTGCCGACCAGGAACTTCTTCATCTGGTAAGTAATAATTATTATGGATTCTTGCTATAACTTTAAAGTTATATAGAATAGCTGACCACAATTTCTGTATTCAATTTAATCTATTCTAGACATTTTACTATAAGATGTACAATTTGACACTCTTCAATGTAACCTAGGGACATGTTACTGTCAATTTAAATACATAAGTAAATCTGCGCGTGCGCTTAATCTGCGCGTGCGCGAGCGATCGGTTGTTTGTGTTTGTAGCTCCGGAGAATTTCTTCACAAATCCTTGATTTTCTTCTTTACCACTTATTTATAAACAAGCACTTTCTATTTTTATATTATGTGAACTTATCCTCGATGGTATTCCTTATAAAAAACAATTGGATTGCTTTGACATCGCTACTTATATCCAACCTCCCTAAATCCTGGCTACTAGCCTTTAGCCCGCTAGCATTCCACGCGTGCCCTCTCGCCTATTGATCGTCTCATTTTACACCCGTTTCACTGAATCCTGGCTATTTCCGACATTTCAATCCTAAATTAGTAGTGATAGTTGTAGTATCACTACTAATTTACTGATCATCCGTTATAATGGCGAACATATCAGATGCGTGTCTAACATTACCTTTGAGTGCAGATGAGGACACATTCGAGCTCTTCACGGTGAAGCAGGAGCTGGAATACGTCGAGAAACAGATCCGCGGTCTGCTGGTGAAGCAAGCCGAGCTGCTGGATCGGCGCTCAACGCTTGAAGCATCACGCGCCGACGCTAACAAATCAAATCACTCTTTGACTCCGAGTTCATCTACGCCGTACGTTACTCTGCCGAGGAAGATGCGATCATCTAAGGCTTCATTCACTCCGGCACCGAAACAACATGGACCATGGATCACACAGCGGAAGACTCGAGCCAGAGCTGCCTCTCCGCCCCTCCCGGTCTTCGAGATCTCCACCCGGAACCGCTTCTCCCTCTTCGCGAGCCGGAACGCGATGACGCCGTGATCATCGGCACATCCATAGTCCGCCATGTCCGCGCTAATTCGGATAAAGGTAAAGTGCGCACTCACTGCTTTCCTGGTGCTCGTGTTCTTGATGTTGCTGCACAGGTTCCCGAGATCCTGAACGGGGACGAGCGCGTCGGAGCTGTTGTGCTGCACGCGGGAGCGAACGACATCAGGCTGCGGCAGACGGAGGTTCTGAAGAAGGACTACAGGAGCCTGATCGAGACGGTACGCAGCACAGCGCCTAAAGCAGCGATCATCGTGTCTGGACCGCTTCCCACGTACAGACAAGGACAGGAAAGGTTCAGTAGACTTTTTGCATTAAATGAATGGTTAATGTCATTGTGTAATGAACAGGGGCTGCACTTTGTAAATAACTGGCATCTGTTTTGGGAAAGACCGAGGCTGTACAGCACAGATGGTCTCCATCCCAGCCGAATCGGAGCGGCTGTGCTGTCGGACAACATTTCCAAGACATTACGCACCAGATGACTAATGAGTCAAAGTCCAAATTACAGCCTTTGCGGTCCAAACTTAACTAATAAGCATAGTGTGGAACATTATATAGAAACTGTGTCTATTCCTCGTTTAGTGAAGCCAAACAATAAATCTAGTGTAGGATCTAGCAAAAATCTTATTGTAATTAAACCAGAAAATCTAAATATCAGTCAACAAAAACAATTTCTAAAGCTAGGTCTCCTAAACATTAGATCGCTCACACCTAAGGCGGTTATTGTAAATGAAATGGTCACAGACAATAACTTCGATGTTCTGTGCCTTACTGAAACCTGGCTTAAACCAAATGAGTATTTCGGTCTAAACGAATCTACTCCGCCAGGATACTGTTATAAACATGAGCCTCGTCTGATCGGTCGTGGCGGCGGTGTTGCAACAATCTATAAAGATATTTTTAATATTACTCAGAAAACAGGTCACAGGTTTAATTCATTTGAAGTACTTGTGCTAAATGTTACGCTCTTAGATGTAAGAAGGAAATCTATATTATCTCTAGCCCTGGCTACTGTATATAGACCTCCAGGGCCATATGCTGAATTCCTAAAAGAGTTCGCAGACTTTCTCTCGGATCTATTGGTAAATGTCGATAAAGCAATAATTGCTGGAGATTTTAACATACACGTAGATAATACAAATGATGCTTTAGGGGCTGCGTTTACAGATTTATTAAACTCCTTTGGGTCAAACAAAACGTCAGTGGTCCCACTCATCGTCTAAATCATACACTAGATTTAATTATATCATATGGAACCGATCCAACTGATATAGATATTATACCGCAAAGCGATGATGTCACTGATCATTACATGGTGACTTGCATAATACGTACTGCTGAAATATGTCATGTTGCGCCACGTTATAGACCAGGCAGAACAATCCTTCCAACCACTATAGATGGATTTTCAAATAGCTTACCTGATCTATCTAAGCTGCTAAGTGAACCCAAACAAACAGATGAATTAGAGGAAATGACTAGCAGTTTAAGCACCATTCTTACTAGTACATTAGATATTGTTGCGCCAATTAGATTAAAAAAGGTTCGAGAGAAAATTAAAGCACCATGGTACAACAGTGCTACGCATGCTATCAAGAGAGAAACTCGCAACTTAGAGCGTAAATGGAAACAAACTAATTTAGAGGTCTTTAGAATCGCGTGGAAAGACAGTATGTCACGTTATAAAAAGACACTAAAAACAGCCAGGGCTGAGCATCTCCGCAAACTAATCGAAAATAACCAAAATAATCCAAGGTTTTTATTTAACACCGTGGCTAGACTAACAAATAAACAGACATCACCAGAGCAAAATATACCTTTACAGTTTAGTAGTAATGATTTTATGAATTACTTCAATGCGAAAATAGAAAGCATCCGAAACAAAATTATAAATGTACAATCCGCTATGGTGTCTTATGATTCAGCTTCAATTATGGACCCTCTAGAACAACTAAACCGCTTTACAACGATAGGACAGGAGGAGCTAAATAAACTTATCATTGCATCTAAACCAACAACTTGTTTATTAGATCCAATACCCACTAAACTACTGAAAGAACTATTACCTGTAGTGGAAGAGCCTCTCCTCAATATTATTAACTCGTCTTTATCTTTAGGTCATGTCCCAAAAATATACAAGCTGGCTGTAATAAAACCGCTCATTAAGAAACCGCAATTAGATCCAAATAACTTGGCAAATTACAGACCCATTTCAAATCTTCCATTTATGTCCAAAATACTTGAAAAAGTAGTGTCCGCTCAATTGTGCTCTTTTTGCAAGAAAATGATATCTATGAAAAATTCCAGTCAGGATTCAGACCGCATCATAGTACAGAAACTGCGCTAGTTAAAATTACAAATGATTTACTTTTAGCTTCTGACCAAGGCTGTATCTCAATACTAGTCCTACTTGATCTTAGCGCTGCGTTCGACACTATAGATCATAAAATACTCTTGGATCGACTACAAAACTTCACCGGTGTCCAGGGACAGGCATTAAGCTGGTTTAGATCGTACTTATCGGACCGTTCTCATTTTGTCTGTTTAAATGGGAAAAATCAAAGATAACGTCAGTAGACTATGGAGTACCGCAAGGATCAGTTTTAGGCCCTCTGCTATTCTCAATATATATGCTGCCACTTGGTAATATTATAAGAAAACATGGAATTAATTTCCACTGTTACGCTGACGACACTCAATTATATATTTCATCACGACCAGATGAAAACACTAACTCATCTAAAATGACAGAGTGTCTCAAAGATATAAAATGCTGGATGACGCGTAATTTCCTGCTATTAAATTCAGATAAAACGGAGGTATTACTTATTGGTCCAAAAAACTACTCACAAACCTCTCACAATACAACTTTAATATAGACGGATGTCCTGTTACTTTATCCACTACAGTAAAAGACCTGGGTGTTATACTAGACCGCAACTTGTCGTTCGAAAATCATATTTCATATGTTACAAGAACAGCCTTTTTCCACCTTAGAAACATTGCTAAGCTACGTAACATGCTATCTATTTCTGATGCAGAAAAATTAGTTCACGCATTCATGACCTCGAGACTAGATTACTGTAATGCTTTATTAGCCGGTTGTCCTGCATCCTCAATAAACAAGCTACAGTTAGTACAAAATGCAGCTGCTAGAGTTCTTACTAGGTCAAGAAAATATGATCATATAACACCGATTTTATCATCTCTACACTGGTTACCTATTAAGTTCCGCATCAACTACAAAATACTACTACTGACCTATAAAGCCCTAAATGGTTTAGCACCTATGTACTTAACGGACCTTCTTTCGCCCTACAATCCACCGCGTTCCTTAAGATCACTAAATTCAAGGCTTCTGGTCATTCCTAGGATATCGAAGTCCAGTAAAGGAGGAGGGCGTTCTCGCATTTAGCTCCAAAACTCTGGAATGGCCTTCCCGATACGGTCCGAGCCTCTGACTCGCTAACACAGTTTAAAACTAGATTAAAGACGCATCTCTTTAGTCAAGCATTCACATAATGCTTACCTTCTAGTCCTCTGTTATGCCATACGGAACCGTTTGCCACTGAAACTGCTTAACGCACCAGTGGGGCTCGACAGCCTCTTAGACAAAACGTCGGCGCGTATGGTTGGGTTGCGGAGAGTTCGGGTTACGGAGAGTTTGTGAGTTATAACGGAAATTATTATGAACATCAGCTATGCTAATTATTTCCCATCTGCCTTTCTGCTGTTATCTCGGGACGCTTGTCCCGAGAAAAATGGCGTTCGTCAGGTCCAGTTTTGTGTCCAGCCTCTCACGGGATTTCGGATGCCCCAACGCCTGTGATGAGACGACTCAACGCCTGTGATGAGACGACTCAACGCCTGCGATATGTTATGGCGCCGTTTGATTCATAAAACAATTATATTTAATATTTATATTTAAACAATATGAATGTAAGCCAGAGGAGAACTGGCCCCCGACTGAGCCTGGGTTCTCCCAAGGTTTTTTCTCCATCCAATCTGATGGAGTTTGGTTCCTTGCCACTGTCGCCTTGCTTTTGGCTTGCTTTGAGCTTGCTCAGTTGGGTTATTTATTTAGTGTTTAGCAATGTTGTTGATCTGTGTTGTGCTACTTACATGTTATCACTGTGAAGCTGCTTTGATACAATCTGTATTGTGAAAAGCGCTATATAAATAAATGTGACTTGACTTGACTTGACTGAAGTACGAAATGACTGCGAAAAAATAACCACAACAAGCTGCCATTTAATGAAGAACTCTTCAGTTCCCTTATTCCCTCTGTGAGAGCGCGCAGGCCATGCATCGCGCCGCTGTCGTCTGCCAATGTTTTCGCCATAGCTACATAATGATATATCTGGTTAGTAATTATATATTTTTATGCAAACCATATCAGTTACTTACATTAACGGATTAAGGTTAGAACTGGCCGCGGCATGAACTATATGAAGTTACTTGATTAAATGTGATTTTATTAACATTTATATCATATATAGCCTCTTATAAGGTCAAAATGGTCTAATCAGTTTTGTTAGTTACCCACGTTTGTCGGTGGAAACGCCTGCACGTTCATTATTTTATAACTTTATAGGGTTGGGAATTGAAAATCGTAAATGTATCCTTAAATCTGATATCCAAGGTTAGGATTCGATTAGCCTATTGTGTTTTATAAAATTAAGTTTCGATTCCTCTTATCGATTTTTTCACGCTTATTTTTGTGTAATCCTGACCTGGCAATCTGCTATTTAAGTTAACGTTAATGTTTACCTCAGTGGCAGTCCTCTACCGCAGCGCCCAAAAAGTGCAGTTTTTGTCCAAATACAAAGCTATGTGTGACATTTACAGTATTGTCTGATATCGTAATTGTTTTTATAACTATGTGTAAACTGACATGTAACGTTACTTATTTGAAGGGAAGACGCCCTTGGTCAAGCTTCTTTTGTCATAACGATGTAACTTAGTATCACACAAGCAAGATTGACGTTTTCACGTGACCGTAGAATTGATTTTAAACAGTCCAACAAACAAGATAGTATTAAGTGATTACACTTTAGACATCAATTTTGTCTGTTTTTGCTGTTTAGCTAAAAAAAACAACAAACAACAAAAACGCTTTTACTGTAAAAACGTCTCGTCTGTTCTCCTTTTCCACAGGTGTGAGCT
>NW_024121639.1:0-10018 GCF_016745375.1 Pimephales promelas
CAAATGGCGCTTTTCCACTGCATAGTACGGTACGGTTCGGCTCAGTACGCTTCGACTTGGCGCGGAACAGTTCGGATCGCTTTGCGTTTCCACTGCAATAGTACCCCTTCAAAGTGTGTGGGACTGATCGTTATTTGCGTACGCCTCTACTGCCATGACATCATCTTAAAAGCGCCACATTTTCAAACCCACAACACAGGAACAATGGAGACTATCGAGGGGATGGTGTTCCTGATTCTCGGTATGTGGTTGTTTTTAACTGCTAGACGGAAAAATGTGTTTAAAATGAGGCTGATGGCAGCAAAACAAAATACTGCTAAAAAGTGTCTCGTGTCTCGTGTCACAAATCCAATGACGCTAGTAGTGACGCAGGGAATGACGATTCTGTCTGACCAATCAGTGATCTGCAGTGTTTCACGTCACATTTTAGTACCGGTACGGTACGCTTGGAACCTCAACAGACCAGGTACCATTTAAAGCGACCTGAAGCGAACCGTACTGTACCGTACCATGCAGTGGAAAAGCACCACAAGTGAGACGTACCGAACCGAACCGTACCGTACTATGCAGTGGAAAAGCGCCTATAGACAGACGCAAAGGAGAACACAGATGCTCCAGCAGAGCAAATACTGTACCAGGCACAACAAGCCTGCAGTTCATGATGCTCGAACTAGAGGAAGAAAATATAAACCCCCACCCCCAATTCAATATTTATATGTATGCATTTCTGAAGGGATCTGCTGTTTCATAATCATCTCTTACTGTCAGAGAGTGAATTTGCATTTTTATTCAGTCTACTGTTTAAATTCAGCATAATTTCACAAACCTAAATTCAAACCATTCTGGTTTGGCTTTTGTCAAGTCATTTGTATTTATATAGTGCTTTATACAATACACAGATTTGTTTCAAAGCATCTTTCCAGTGATTACAAGAAAACTATTCATTTCGGCTATTTCGGCTAGCAAGTTAGAGAAAAGAGAGAGAGAGTTAGAGAAAAGAGAGAGAGAAAAAATTGGGAGAAACCAGGCTCAATCAAGAGGGCCAGTTCTCCTCTGGCCACTGAACGAGCACAGTGTGATGTTTCAGGCTGCATCACAAGTCAGAATTAGCATTCAAATATTTATCTAGTTCCTTTTGCTTGAAGATCAATTCATCACTCTGGTATGGAGCCAAAGCTGAAGGCCATAGGGTCTGTGCGGAGGACCTGCCGATGACTGTCATGTCGATGAGGCCTTCACAGGGGATTGTCTAGTTGACACGGTCCCTGCTGACATTCAGGGCTGTGTTTTGGTCGTGTCTAGATGCAGGTCCACCATCTGACCTGGATATGGACCGAATACGGCTGACTACGGTAACCTTGGGATGAGGATGAGACAGACAGACTAACATTAGCGTAGATGCCATTCTTCTTATGATGTAACAAGTACATCGGGTGTTATAGGAAGGGTTCCTGGTTCCGGTTGACCTGGTTTATGCAGCCTAACATTCATTTAACTGATTTGAATAATAGGAATTGATAATGTGTTGTGTATGCCAGGTTCTAGATTTAAACTGACAGAGTGTGTCTGCTTCCCGAACAAGGCTAGGAAGACTATTTTGGGTGCTGAATGGGAAAAGGATCTACTGCCTGCAGACGATGTTGGTATTATTGGCCAGAATTTTGAGATCACAATAGATATGACGGACTATAACCCCTTTCGAACTGGGTAGTTCTAGGACCTAGCTACTGGAGTGGTTCACAGAGAACAAAATGTTCCCTTGGTCCATTTTCCTGGTTGCATTCGCACCTCCAGCAGGAACTCTGAAGTGACGTAAACTGCGCTTGTTGTGACTTTTATTTTGATGGCGATGAGCACACAGTGCTCCCATTCTTCATCTTCATTAGTTTGCAATCTGTTTAACAGTCCTATCTAATATGTTATTATATAGAACTGTTATACAAAGAAAGTAGATAGTATAAAAGGACGTATTAGCGTTTGATGCCCAATAGCAGAAATACATAATCATGTTATGCTTGGTCTCAAAATTGCTCAAAATAGCCCAATTAGTGTACACTTACGTCACTGGTAGTTCCTATGGTTCTGGGTTAGACCCTACTCTAAAGTAGGAGCTAATTTAGTCCCCACAAAAGGTGTTCCTAGAACTGAAATCGTTCCCAGTTCTTGTGGTGCGGACACCAAAAAGCGGGTACCTCTTCTTCTTTCTAATTAACAATGTTTAATAGGAAGCTAGTGGAGTGTTGATAGAACCATGCTAATATGGTCATACTTCCTGGTTCTGGTAAGAACTCTAGCTGCTATGTTTTGGACCAGCTGGAGTTTGTTTATTAGAGTTTGTATACTTGCTTATTATAATAAATTAATTTAATTTTTGAAATACAGACAAAGTGTTTGTGTTTTAAAGGGATACTCCACTTTTTTTTGCAAATAGGCTCATTTTACCACTCCCTCAGAGTTAAACAGTTCGTTTTAGCGTTTTCGAATGTATTCAGACGATTTTTTTGATATTTAGAAGAATATCAGTCACCAGGCAGTATTTGGTCTCATTGACTTCCATAGTAGGAACAAATATATACTATGGAAGTCAATGAGACCAGAAACTGTCTGGTGACTGATTTTCTTTTAAATATCAGAATATCGGCTGAATGCATTTGAAAACGGTAAAACTCAACTGTTTAACTCTGGGGAAAATGTCAAATAAGCCTATTTTCAAAAAAAAGTGGAGTATCCCTTTAAATAAAGCTGCAGTCCTGAGTCACGCAGGTACTGAGTTACTCCCCAGTAATAAGACTATTTTACCAGTCTAACATGGTCTTATTATAGGTGTACTATAGTGAGTCAGCCAAGAACTTGGGATTGGAAAATTAATTCATGATGTACTCTTATTATATACATTTAAAAAAAAAATTGAATACTGAAAAAAATTACGGACTGTAGCTTTAAGCAGTAGGGAATTACTTTGGCATCCAATTATTTTAGACTAATTCACAAAATTAGCGGAATGAATAGTTGATCTGTTTCGTCAGGGCACATAGAAAGCTGAGGACCAACAGTGTAACAGAGAAGACTAACCTAATGTGATCTCCCAAGTGTAGCATGTACAAAGTAAAAAACAACGGTCCTAGTACTGAGCCTTGTGGTACACCATACTGATCTTGTAGGAAAAAAACATTTTGTCTACAAGAATAAATTTACATGATTTAATTATGAACCTGTAAATAATATAATAGGCGCCCTTTAAGAGTTTATGGTTTGTGTGTATGCTCCTGAGCAGGTGGAGGTGTTTAACCTGCTGTTTGTGACCAGCGAGAATGGCAGTCGGAAGACGTATGTGGTGCACTGTGAGGACTGTGCACGACAACGAAGCCCAAACCTCTCCAATGTAGTGGTGCTGGAGCAATACCGCATGGAGGAGCTGATGAACGTGTACGACTCATTCACCCTGGTGAGTTCGTGTTCGTGCACTTTGACGACGCGTGCAGTTGAACAAAGAGCTAACATCTATCATTTGCTTGTCTTTGTCTTTCTCAGGCCATCAGTCCCAGCTCCCGATGAGAAGGTCTCATCACTTTCCCTCACACAGCCATAACCAAAACTCCTGCTCGCAGGACAAGATCTTTTATTTTAGTCCATTTAAGACTTAAAACATTTACAGTTGGGAAAAAAAAAATTACCTACTACTGTTAATATTTGTTGAACAGCCAATCCAGAACCAGTTTACTAAGAATTGTTTACAGAACCAATCAGCCAATAAGACTCCAGTTTGCTCCTCTCGGTCTTTGTGTATCAACGTCTGAATGGCTCTGCGGGACGTCCGATGAACCGCAGTCTGGTGCTGTCGCGGCTTACGGCCGTGGATTTGACGAGATCCTGTCAGTTTAGGTTTTTGTTCTTAGTTTTCTTTCATGTTTGTTTTTTGTCTTGAATACTGAAATGTCTAAATGCTCTTTGTACTTTTCGTGGGTGCTTATTTTTCTCCAATAATTTATTATTTTTAAACCTAGAACAGCCTAGATATATACCACATTGGCCTTGTGACTTGTATTTAGTGAAGAGATAAAAAATAATAATACTAATAATAGAGCTATGGACATTTTTCTAAAGCATTAAGAATTAAAAAGAAATAGTTGTTCAGAATGCTTCAAAACATACGGGTTTTAAAAGACTTTTTTCAGTTTTAGTATGAAACGTTGTGTTTATATCATCAGGACAAGCATTTAAGGATTGCATTTTTAATCAATCTCTTTTCCTGCATTTTGTGGTTATTCTTGTTCAGTTTCATCTGTTTTAGTCAGTGACTTGTTTCTCTCCTCTATACAGATCTATTCTCTTTGGGGTTTTTTTTTATTGTACATTTTTTTTTATTTAAAATGTTCTTCTATTTATTGGATATAAAATGCTCTCCCTGCCTCAACATGGTTATCATAGATGTTTTAAGGGTTTCTATTGTTATTCTAAGTCCTCTATATGTTAAGGGTGCTGATTTTCTTTTTTTCTTTTTTTAATTTTGGTGCTTACCCCTTTAAATGTCTTTCTTGTTTATATGAATTAAATCTCATAACTGACTCCTTGTCCTTTTAGATTGTAGAGCACAGAGGGTAGGATTTGACTAATCAGAAGTTGTCTGATGAACACAAATGTTTTTACAACACGTTTTTTTCCCCCACCTAAGTTAGCAACAACATGACTTAAATGTGATCACTGTTATATATTTGAACACCTGCTCACTATCCAGTTTATATGTTTATTTAAAAAGGATTAAATCCAGGGGCCATGTTCATACGAGTTCTCATCAGATTAGACCTGTGCTCGCTGAATCTTTTTGCTTGTTTTTGTACTAAGATGGTGACTTGGACTAATGTCAGGAATCCTGAGCCTCGATTAGCAGCTAGTTGATGAATTCAGGTGATTCACCAATTTGAGTTAAGAACAGTTTTTGATACCTATCTTACATATTTAATGGTGCTTCTGTCCTGTTGTAAATGCTGTTCGATTGAGGACACGTTTGCCACGCTGACTACAGCAGGCATAAACTTTCAATATACATGCTATACCGTTATTGGCTGCAGTGGGTTGTCATACGCCTGAACTAATGCTTATTATATGGAGAAAACTCACATTGAACTGTAAATTGTGGCATTTTACTGGAACGAGTAACAGTGTGAAAGGGGATTTAACGCATTATTGTTTTAAAATAAATACTGTAATTTTTTACAGCTTTAGAGGCGTTAGTGTGAAATGATTCATGTATTATCAGGAAAATGGTTTTGATTATGAAATAGATGGTGCTGAGTTCTTCTTGAGCTACTCTCAATTTTTTAAGAAATATTTTTCCTGTTGCAATATACACACTTTCCTTTTTTTTCTTCATTATTTTATTTTTGTGGTTATTTAAAATCTGCACTGTTTTGGAATTCACACACGAAGCGAACTGAGCCAGACATGTCTTAAACACTTTGTGAATTCGTGTGTCATTGATATGATTACTCTGAATAATATTAAATGCTTTTGATAAACTTTGATCTGTGCCATGTCTCTGTATTCATTCTTTGAAAGTGTAAGGTTTCAAAAACATTAACGTTTCAGCCACAAACAAATGAAGCACAGCTATTACATCTGTTGAAGGAAGATCTTTAAGAGACTAAAACAAAGGCATGCCATCTCAAAATATTACTTAAAGAGGTATCAATAATCTTAAGCGATCTAAACAAAGCCATGATGATTTATTCAACTTTTGGCTTTCTAACGGTTGGAAAAAATCTGTATGCAGAGGAACAATGTTTAGTTGCGACTTGGCTCTGCGTGACTGTTTGAATATACCATATTTTTTCTCATAACTAAGAGCGAGATTATCTCGCAATAAGTTACTTGGCTGTGCTAGATCGTGAATAAGTAACGGCTGAAGGGCGTTGTTAGACACGATGCGAATCAACTCAAAGCTCAGAGAAACTCAAAATTTCGACCCCAAGAAAACCGACAGTGCCATTCGGATTTTTTTTTTTTTTTCTGGCGAGAAATTAAGTTTCTCCAATCTTCTCAAAACTTTGGATTCTGGTAACGAAATGGGTAACATTGTCAATTTTTTTTTTCGGGTCGAAATTTTGAATTTTGATATCTCACCTCTGGAAGGGTCTAGAGCCTCCATTTTTGCACTCAGGTGAAAGTCTCACGGCCCTCTATCAGAATCCAGAGTTTTGAGAAGATTGGAGAAACTTAATTTTTCGCCCGAAAAAAAAAAAGAAAGGGGTAACACTGTCGTTTTTTTTTTCGGGTCGAAATTTTGAATTTTGATATCTCAGCTCTGGAAGGGTCTAGAGCCTCCATTTTTGCACTCAGGTCAAAGTCTCGTGGCCCTCTATCAGAATCCAGAGTTTTGAGAAGATTGGAGAAACTTAATTTTTCGCCCAAAAACGGAAAAAAACGAAAGGGGTAACACTGTCGTTTTTTTTTCGGGTCGAAATTTTGAATTTCGATATCTCAGCTCTGGAAGGGTCTAGAGCCTCCATTTTTGCACTCAGGTCAAAGTCTCACAGCCCTCTATCAGAATCCAGAGTTTTGAGAAGATTGGAGAAACTTAATTTTTCGCCCAAAAACGGAAAAAAACGAAAGGGGTAACACTGTCGTTTTTTTTTCGGGTCGAATTTTTTAATTTTGATATCTCAGCTCTGGAAGGGTCTAGAGCCTCCATTTTTGCACTCAGGTCAAAGTCTCACAGCCCTCTATCAGAATCCAGAGTTTTGAGAAGATTGGAGAAACTTAATTTTTCGCCCGAAAACGAAAAAAAACGAAAGGGGTAACACTGTCGTTTTTTTTTCGGGTCGAAATTTTGAATTTCGATATCTCAGCTCTGGAAGGGTCTAGAGCCTCCATTTTTGCACTCAGGTCAAAGTCTCACAGCCCTCTATCAGAATCCAGAGTTTTGAGAAGATTGGAGAAACTTAATTTTTCGCCCAAAAACGGAAAAAAACGAAAGGGGTAACACTGTCGTTTTTTTTTCGGGTCGAAATTTTGAATTTCGATATCTCAGCTCTGGAAGGGTCTAGAGCCTCCATTTTTGCACTCAGGTCAAAGTCTTGTGGCCCTCTATCAGAATCCAGAGTTTGGAGAAACTTAATTTTTCGCCCAAAAACGGAAAAAAACGAAAGGGGTAACACTGTCGTTTTTTTTTCGGGTCGAAATTTTGAATTTTGATATCTCAGCTCTGGAAGGGTCTAGAGCCTCCATTTTTGCACTCAGGTCAAAGTCTCACAGCCCTCTATCATAATCCAGAGTTTTGAGAAGATTGGAGAAACTTAATTTTTCGCCCAAAAACGAAAAAAAACGAAAGGGGTAACACTGTCGTTTTTTTTTTCGGGTCGAAATTTTGAATTTCGATATCTCAGCTCTGGAAGGGTCTAGAGCCTCCATTTTTGCACTCAGGTCAAAGTCTCGTGGCCTCTATCAGAATCCAGAGTTTTGAGAAGATTGGAGAAACTTAATTTTTCGCCCAAAAACGGAAAAAAACGAAAGGGGTAACACTGTCGTTTTTTTTTCGGGTCGAAATTTTGAATTTCGATATCTCAGCTCTGGAAGGGTCTAGAGCCTCCATTTTTGCACTCAGGTCAAAGTCTCGTGGCCCTCTATCAGAATCCAGAGTTTTTGAGAAGATTGGAGAAACTTAATTTTTCGCCCAAAAACGAAAAAAAAAAAAAAAGGGTAACACTGTCGTTTTTTTTTTCGGGTCGAAATTTTGAATTTCGATATCTCAGCTCTGGAAGGGTCTAGAGCCTCCATTTTTGCACTCAGGTCAAAGTCTCACAGCCCTCTATCAGAATCCAGAGTTTTGAGAAGATTGGAGAAACTTAATTTTTCGCCCGAAAACGAAAAAAACGAAAGGGGTAACACTGTCGTTTTTTTTTTCGGGTCGAAATTTTGAATTTCGATATCTCAGCTCTGGAAGGGTCTAGAGCCTCCATTTTTGCACTCAGGTCAAAGTCTCGTGGCCCTCTATCAGAATCCAGAGTTTTGAGAAGATTGGAGAAACTTAATTTTTCGCCCAAAAACCGGAAAAAAACGAAAGGGGTAACACTGTCGTTTTTTTTTCGGGTCGAAATTTTGAATTTCGATATCTCAGCTCTGGAAGGGTCTAGAGCCTCCATTTTTGCACTCAGGTCAAAGTCTCGTGGCCCTCTATCATAATCCAGAGTTTTGAGAAGATTGGAGAAACTTAATTTTTCGCCCAAAACGAAAAAAACGAAAGGGGTAACACTGTCGTTTTTTTTTTCGGGTCGAAATTTTGAATTTCGATATCTCAGCTCTGGAAGGGTCTAGAGCCTCCATTTTTGCACTCAGGTCAAAGTCTCGTGGCCCTCTATCAGAATCCAGAGTTTTGAGAAGATTGGAGAAACTTAATTTTTCGCCCAAAAACGGAAAAAAACGAAAGGGGTAACACTGTCGTTTTTTTTTTCGGGTCGAAATTTTGAATTTCGATATCTCAGCTCTGGAAGGGTCTAGAGCCTCCATTTTTGCACTCAGGTCAAAGTCTCACAGCCCTCTATCAGTATCCAGAGTTTTGAGAAGATTGGAGAAACTTAATTTTTCGCCCAAAAACGGAAAAAAACGAAAGGGGTAACACTGTCGTTTTTTTTTCGGGTCGAAATTTTGAATTTCGATATCTCAGCTCTGGAAGGGTCTAGAGCCTCCATTTTTGCACTCAGGTCAAAGTCTCACAGCCCTCTATCAGAATCCAGAGTTTTGAGAAGATTGGAGAAACTTAATTTTTCGCCCAAAAACGGAAAAAAACGAAAGGGGTAACACTGTCGTTTTTTTTTTCGGGTCGAAATTTTGAATTTCGATATCTCAGCTCTGGAAGGGTCTAGAGCCTCCATTTTTGCACTCAGGTCAAAGTCTCGTGGCCCTCTATCAGAATCCAGAGTTTTGAGAAGATTGGAGAAACTTAATTTTTCGCCCAAAAACGAAAAAAAACGAAAGGGGTAACACTGTCGTTTTTTTTCGGGTCGAAATTTTGAATTTCGATATCTCAGCTCTGGAAGGGTCTAGAGCCTCCATTTTTGCACTCAGGTCAAAGTCTCACAGCCCTCTATCAGAATCCAGAGTTTTGAGAAGATTGGAGAAACTTAATTTTTCGCCCAAAAACGGAAAAAAACGAAAGGGGTAACACTGTCGTTTTTTTTCGGGTCGAAATTTTGAATTTCGATATCTCAGCTCTGGAAGGGTCTAGAGCCTCCATTTTTGCACTCAGGTCAAAGTCTCACAGCCCTCTATCAGAATCCAGAGTTTTGAGAAGATTGGAGAAACTTAATTTTTCGCCCAAAAACGAAAAAAACGAAAGGGGTAACACTGTCGTTTTTTTTTTTCGGGTCGAAATTTTGAATTTCGATATCTCAGCTCTGGAAGGGTCTAGAGCCTCCATTTTTGCACTCAGGTCAAAGTCTCACAGCCCTCTATCATAAATCCAGAGTTTTGAGAAGATTGGAGAAACTTAATTTTTCGCCCAAAAACGAAAAAAAAACGAAAGGGGTAACACTGTCGTTTTTTTTTCGGGTCGAAATTTTGAATTTCGATATCTCAGCTCTGGAAGGGTCTAGAGCCTCCATTTTTGCACTCAGGTCAAAGTCTCACAGCCCTCTATCAGAATCCAGAGTTTTGAGAAGATTGGAGAAACTTAATTTTTCGCCCAAAATGGAAAAAAACGAAAGGGGTAACACTGTCGTTTTTTTTTCGGGTCGAAATTTTGAATTTCGATATCTCAGCTCTGGAAGGGTCTAGAGCCTCCATTTTTGCACTCAGGTCAAAGTCTCACGGCCCTCTATCAGAATCCAGAAGATTGGAGAAACTTAATTTTTCCACCCAAAAACGAAAAAAACGAAAGGGGTAACACTGTCGTTTTTTTTTTCGGGTCGAAATTTTGAATTTCGATATCTCAGCTCTGGAAGGGTCTAGAGCCTCCATTTTTGCACTCAGGTCAAAGTCTCACAGCCCTCTATCAGAATCCAGAGTTTTGAGAAGATTGGAGAAA
>NW_024121639.1:10518-22927 GCF_016745375.1 Pimephales promelas
TTGGTGAACCCTGGTCTAGAGCCTCCATTTTTGCACTCAGGTCAAAGTCTCGTGGCCCTCTATCATAATCCAGAGTTTTGAGAAGATTGGAGAAACTTAATTTTTCGCCCAAAAACGGAAAAAAACGAAAGGGGTAACACTGTCGTTTTTTTTTCGGGTCGAAATTTTGAATTTCGATATCTCAGCTCTGGAAGGGTCTAGAGCCTCCATTTTTGCACTCAGGTCAAAGTCTCGTGGCCCTCTATCATAATCCAGAGTTTTGAGAAGATTGGAGAAACTTAATTTTTCGCCGAAAACTAAAAAAACGAAAGGGGTAACACTGTCGTTTTTTTTCGGGTCGAAATTCGGGTCGAAATTTTGAATTTCGATATCTCAGCTCTGGAAGGGTCTAGAGCCTCCATTTTTGCACTCAGGTCAAAGTCTCGTGGCCCTCTATCATAACCCAGAGTTTTGAGAAGATTGGAGAAACTTAATTTTTCGCCCGAAAACTAAAAAAACGAAAGGGGTAACACTGTCGTTTTTTTTTCGGGTCGAAATCTCAGCTCTGGAAGGGTCTAGAGCCTCCATTTTTGCACTCAGGTCAAAGTCTCACAGCCCTCTATCATAATCCAGAGTTTTGAGAAGATTGGAGAAACTTAATTTTTCGCCCGAAAACGAAAAAAACGAAAGGGGTAACACTGTCGTTTTTTTTTCGGGTCGAAATTTTGAATTTCGATATCTCAGCTCTGGAAGGGTCTAGAGCCTCCATTTTTGCACTCAGGTCAAAGTCTCACAGCCCTCTATCATAATCCAGAGTTTTGAGAAGATTGGAGAAACTTAATTTTTCGCCCGAAAACGAAAAAAAAACGAAAGGGGTAACACTGTCGTTTTTTTTTTCGGGTCGAAATTTTGAATTTCGATATCTCAGCTCTGGAAGGGTCTAGAGCCTCCATTTTTGCACTCAGGTCAAAGTCTCGTGGCCCTCTATCATAATCCAGAGTTTTGAGAAGATTGGAGAAACTTAATTTTTCGCCCGAAAACGAAAAAAAACGAAAGGGGTAACACTGTCGTTTTTTTTTTCGGGTCGAAATTTTGAATTTCGATATCTCAGCTCTGGAAGGGTCTAGAGCCTCCATTTTTGCACTCAGGTCAAAGTCTCATGGCCCTCTATCAGAATCCAGAGTTTTGAGAAGATTGGAGAAACTTAATTTTTCGCCCCAAAAAAAAACGTAAGGGGTAACACTGTCGTTTTTTTTTCGGGTCGAAATTTTGAATTTTGATATCTCAGCTCTGGAAGGGTCTAGAGCCTCCATTTTTGCACTCAGGTCAAAGTCTCACAGCCCTCTATCATAATCCAGAGTTTTGAGAAGATTGGAGAAACTTAATTTTTCGCCCGAAAACGAAAAAAACGAAAGGGGTAACACTGTCGTTTTTTTTTCGGGTCGAAATTTTGAATTTCGATATCTCAGCTCTGGAAGGGTCTAGAGCCTCCATTTTTGCACTCAGGTCAAAGTCTCACAGCCCTCTATCATAATCCAGAGTTTTGAGAAGATTGGAGAAACTTAATTTTTCGCCCAAAAACGAAAAAAACGAAAGGGGTAACACTGTCGTTTTTTTTTCGGGTCGAAATTTTGAATTTCGATATCTCAGCTCTGGAAGGGTCTAGAGCCTCCATTTTTGCACTCAGGTCAAAGTCTCACGGCCCTCTATCATAATCCAGAGTTTTGAGAAGATTGGAGAAACTTAATTTTTCGCCCAAAAACGAAAAAAACGAAAGGGGTAACACTGTCGTTTTTTTTTTCGGGTCGAAATTTTGAATTTCGATATCTCAGCTCTGGAAGGGTCTAGAGCCTCCATTTTTGCACTCAGGTCAAAGTCTCATGGCCCTCTATCATAATCCAGAGTTTTGAGAAGATTGGAGAAACTTAATTTTTCGCCGAAAAAAAAAAAACAAAAGGGGTAACACTGTCGTTTTTTTTTCGGGTCGAAATTTTGAATTTCGATATCTCAGCTCTGGAAGGGTCTAGAGCCTCCATTTTTGCACTCAGGTCAAAGTCTCACGGCCCTCTATCAGAATCCAGAGTTTTGAGAAGATTGGAGAAACTTAATTTTTCGCCGAAAAAAAAAAAAAAAAAAGGGGTAACACTGTCGTTTTTTTTTTCGGGTCGAAATTTTGAATTTTGATATCTCAGCTCTGGAAGGGTCTAGAGCCTCCATTTTTGCACTCAGGTCAAAGTCTCACAGCCCTCTATCATAATCCAGAGTTTTGAGAAGATTGGAGAAACTTAATTTTTCGCCCGAAAACGAAAAAAACGAAAGGGGTAACACTGTCGTTTTTTTTCGGGTCGAAATTTTGAATTTCGATATCTCAGCTCTGGAAGGGTCTAGAGCCTCCATTTTTGCACTCAGGTCAAAGTCTCACAGCCCTCTATCATAATCCAGAGTTTTGAGAAGATTGGAGAAACTTAATTTTTCGCCCGAAAACGAAAAAAACGAAAGGGGTAACACTGTCGTTTTTTTTTTCGGGTCGAAATTTTGAATTTCGATATCTCAGCTCTGGAAGGGTCTAGAGCCTCCATTTTTGCACTCAGGTCAAAGTCTCGTGGCCCTCTATCATAATCCAGAGTTTTGAGAAGATTGGAGAAACTTAATTTTTCGCCCAAAAACGAAAAAAAACGAAAGGGGTAACACTGTCGTTTTTTTTTTCGGGTCGAAATTTTGAATTTTGATATCTCAGCTCTGGAAGGGTCTAGAGCCTCCATTTTTGCACTCAGGTCAAAGTCTCACAGCCCTCTATCATAATCCAGAGTTTTGAGAAGATTGGAGAAACTTAATTTTTCGCCCAAAAACGAAAAAAAACGAAAGGGGTAACACTGTCGTTTTTTTTTTCGGGTCGAAATTTTGAATTTCGATATCTCAGCTCTGGAAGGGTCTAGAGCCTCCATTTTTGCACTCAGGTCAAAGTCTCACAGCCCTCTATCAGAATCCAGAGTTTTGAGAAGATTGGAGAAACTTAATTTTTCGCCCAAAAACGAAAAAAAACGAAAGGGGTAACACTGTCGTTTTTTTTTTCGGGTCGAAATTTTGAATTTCGATATCTCAGCTCTGGAAGGGTCTAGAGCCTCCATTTTTGCACTCAGGTCAAAGTCTCACAGCCCTCTATCATAATCCAGAGTTTTGAGAAGATTGGAGAAACTTAATTTTTCGCCCAAAAACGAAAAAAAAACGAAAGGGGTAACACTGTCGTTTTTTTTTTCGGGTCGAAATTTTGAATTTCGATATCTCAGCTCTGGAAGGGTCTAGAGCCTCCATTTTTGCACTCAGGTCAAAGTCTCGTGGCCCTCTATCATAATCCAGAGTTTTGAGAAGATTGGAGAAACTTAATTTTTCGCCCAAAAATGAAAAAAACGAAAGGGGTAACACTGTCGTTTTTTTTTTCGGGTCGAAATTTTGAATTTCGATATCTCAGCTCTGGAAGGGTCTAGAGCCTCCATTTTTGCACTCAGGTCAAAGTCTCATGGCCCTCTATCATAATCCAGAGTTTTGAGAAGATTGGAGAAACTTAATTTTTCGCCCAAAAACGGAAAAAAACGAAAGGGGTAACACTGTCGTTTTTTTTTCGGGTCGAAATTTTGAATGTTGATATCTCAGCTCTGGAAGGGTCTAGAGCCTCCATTTTTGCACTCAGGTCAAAGTCTCGTGGCCCTCTATCATAATCCAGAGTTTTGAGAAGATTGGAGAAACTTAATTTTTCGCCCAAAAACGAAAAAAAACGAAAGGGGTAACACTGTCGTTTTTTTTTTCGGGTCGAAATTTTGAATTTCGATATCTCAGCTCTGGAAGGGTCTAGAGCCTCCATTTTTGCACTCAGGTCAAAGTCTCACAGCCCTCTATCATAATCCAGAGTTTTGAGAAGATTGGAGAAACTTAATTTTTCGCCCAAAAACGAAAAAAACGAAAGGGGTAACACTGTCGTTTTTTTTTCGGGTCGAAATTTTGAATGTTGATATCTCAGCTCTGGAAGGGTCTAGAGCCTCCATTTTTGCACTCAGGTCAAAGTCTCGTGGCCCTCTATCATAATCCAGAGTTTTGAGAAGATTGGAGAAACTTAATTTTTCGCCCAAAAACGAAAAAAACGAAAGGGGTAACACTGTCGTTTTTTTTTCGGGTCGAAATTTTGAATTTCGATATCTCAGCTCTGGAAGGGTCTAGAGCCTCCATTTTTGCACTCAGGTCAAAGTCTCACAGCCCTCTATCATAATCCAGAGTTTTGAGAAGATTGGAGAAACTTAATTTTTCGCCCAAAAACGAAAAAAAACGAAAGGGGTAACACTGTCGTTTTTTTTTCGGGTCGAAATTTTGAATTTCGATATCTCAGCTCTGGAAGGGTCTAGAGCCTCCATTTTTGCACTCAGGTCAAAGTCTCACAGCCCTCTATCATAATCCAGAGTTTTGAGAAGATTGGAGAAACTTAATTTTTCGCCCAAAAACGGAAAAAAACGAAAGGGGTAACACTGTCGTTTTTTTTTCGGGTCGAAATTTTGAATTTCGATATCTCAGCTCTGGAAGGGTCTAGAGCCTCCATTTTTGCACTCAGGTCAAAGTCTCACAGCCCTCTATCATAATCCAGAGTTTTGAGAAGATTGGAGAAACTTAATTTTTCGCCCAAAAACGAAAAAAAACGAAAGGGGTAACACTGTCGTTTTTTTTCGGGTCGAAATTTTGAATTTCGATATCTCAGCTCTGGAAGGGTCTAGAGCCTCCATTTTTGCACTCAGGTCAAAGTCTCGTGGCCCTCTATCATAATCCAGAGTTTTGAGAAGATTGGAGAAACTTAATTTTTCGCCCAAAAACGAAAGGGGTAACACTGTCGTTTTTTTTTCGGGTCGAAATTTTGAATTTCGATATCTCAGCTCTGGAAGGGTCTAGAGCCTCCATTTTTGCACTCAGGTCAAAGTCTCGTGGCCCTCTATCAGAATCCAGAGTTTTGAGAAGATTGGAGAAACTTAATTTTTCGCCCAAAAACGAAAGGGGTAACACTGTCGTTTTTTTTTCGGGTCGAAATTTTGAATTTCGATATCTCAGCTCTGGAAGGGTCTAGAGCCTCCATTTTTGCACTCAGGTCAAAGTCTCGCGGCCCTCTATCAGAATCCAGAGTTTTGAGAAGATTGGGGATACTTAATTTTTGCCCAAAAAAAACCCGTAAGGGGTAACACTGTCGTTTTTTTTTTCGGGTCGAAATTTTGAGTTTCGACATCTCAGCTCTGGAAGGGTCTAGAGCCTCCATTGTTGCACTCAGGTCTAAGTCACATGGCCCTCTATCAGAATCCAGAGTTTTGAGAAGATTGGGGATACTTAATTTTTCGCCCAAATTAATTTTTTTTAAATTACCATACCTCTCAATCTACAGATTCCCGCGTTTTTATCGTTGTATTTGTTGCTGTTGTAAGACTGTCCACCTGTTTCACGGAGCAGCAGCCAGCGCGCACATCTCATTAGTAACCTGACCTGCATGGCCAAACGTCCGCTGAGCAGAAATCAGCTCTCAGAGCCTCAGTATGACTATTACTGTGTTATTAAAAAAGGTAAAACTGGACCTAAATCGGTTGATAAGCTGTCACCATTGATTGACAGCATTTCTCTTGTTTCTTGTGTTGACGAACTTGACCAACTACCTATCAGATCTGGGGTGGCCACAGGGGTGGCCAATGAGCTTTCAGGAGCCCCAGGCCACCCCTTAGAATCGCCAGTGATATATATATATATATATATATATATTATAAATATATATATTAGGGCTGTGAAATGATTAATCACGATTAATCGCATCCAAAATAAAAGTTTGTGTTAACATAATATACTGTATGTGTGTGTATAATTATTTTGTATATCTAAACACACACATATACATGTATATATTTAAGAAAAATGTGTTAATATATCAAATATTTATATTTATGTATAATAAATATAAAGTATATAAGTATATACATTTAAATATTTCTTAAATGTATACATGCATGTGTGTGTATTTATATATACAAAATAATTATACACACTATATTATGTTAACACAAACTTTTATTTTGGATGCGATTAATCGTCTCACTGCCCTAATATATATATATATATATATATATATATATATATATATATTAGGGCAGTGAGACGATTAATCGCATCCAAAATGAAAATGTCACTTCCTATATATTATTATATAGGAATAATATATATTATAATATAATATATATATATATATATATAATAAAATAATAATATAATATATATAATATATTATAATTTATATATAATATATATAAAATCTTATTTACAATGTAATGTACATGATTGAATACATTGTGTGTGTGTGTGTGTGTATGTGTATGTATATATATATATATATATATATGGTTTTACCTACCGGGACATAATACAAATGATCTAATTCTTAGTTTCACATGGCTTTTCCATTTTTGCTTTATGTTTGTTAAACAAATTACACCGTATGATTCAGTTGCTTGTATAGCCACTTTTAGCAGCAATAAGTTGAAGAAATCATTTTCTGTGCGACTTCATCAGTCTCTCGCATCGTTGTGGGCAGCCTTATGTTTACGTCCTACCACAGAATTTCAATCTGGTTGTGGTCTGGACTTTAACTGGCCAGTGCAACACCTTGACTCTTTTCTTTTTCAGCCATTCTGATGTAGATTTACTGATGTTCTTGGGGTCATTACCTTGTTGCATGACCCAGTTTCGGCCAAGCTTTAGCTGTTGGTCAGATGGCCTCACATTTGTCTCTAGAATACTTTGGTATACCGAGGAGTTCATGGTTGACCCAATGACTGCAAGCAAAACTAGCCAAAAATCTTTACCCTTCCATCAGCGTGATGGACAGTTGATACAAGGTGTTTGTGCGGACATGCTGTGTTTAGTTCACCTGTGCATTATGGCTAAACATCTCCACTTTGGTTTCATCTGTCTAAAGAACATTGTTCCAGAAGTCTTGAGGTTTGTTCAGTACTGCCATGTTCTTTTTAGAGAGATGGAGCTTTCCTCCTGGAAACCCTTCCAAACATAGAATGATGGACTTCAAATTGTTTCAATGGCTGCACATATTGTCTGAAAATGGCCTTCCCAGATTAATGGGAGCAACAATCGCTTCTCTAAGATCATTGCTGATGTCTTCCAATTTCCTTTCTTGGCATTGTGTAAACACACATGAATGGTCCAGACCAGTGGCCTCATGTATAAAACTTTGCGTAGATTTCATCCTTAAAGTTAAAGTGTGCGTACGCACATAAGGCAGAATTTGCGTACGCACAAAAGTTTTCAGATTTATAAAACCGTTCGTACGCCAGAACCTGCGCAGAATTCACTTTATAAATCCCAGTCAGCGGGAGATTGTGCGCACGTGCGTCTCCTCCCCGAAATAACCATATATGGAGATTACAACGCCTAGTTTAAATATGCATATCCTCATCTGCATATCATTTGCATATGATTATTCATCCACGTGATACCAAGTTTAATGGTACAAGACGTTAGGAAAATATGAAATGCGGATGTGCCGTCACATTATTAAACATTTTTTTTTAGTAGCCTATATCCTTGCCTTGTTTTTGAATGAATAAATCAAATAATAATATATATATTGTAACTTCTCAGTAATGATTGCATGTAGTTTAAGAGTTTAACTGCAGTAATGAGAATGGCATATTTAATCTAAATGTTTATATCAGAAGTAAAACATAGTTTAAACCATTTTCTTATTTATTTAAACTGTTATTGTGAACATGGACTGTATTTATGATTTGGACTCATAATGAAGATTTACGGTTTTACTCCATCTGCCGTTAGATTATGCTATATGTGCGTCAGTTTCACCAAACGGCCCAACGCGCGTGCTGGAGCGGTCATTTAAGAAGGGATGGACGTTTGCTTCAAGTGTCATAGGTTTGTGAAATTATATTTGTATTATCTTTCTGTAGATGTATAATTTTCTTTAGATTCTCTGTCTAATAGTAAGCAAAAAGACATTTGACTCCAGCTCACCTTCGGTGTCGCCAAAACCTATAATCTTCTAAAAGAGTGCGTACGCACGGTCAAGAGCATCCTTACGGTGCGCACTTATTTACGCCAAGTTTATTTTTTATAAATCCCGATGTGCGCGTGGAAAAATGCGTACGCATATTTCTATGCCCATTTTGTGCGTACGCAACGTTTTGCGTACGCAAAACTTGCAGTTGGTCATGTTTGCTGATGATAAACTAATCAAAGGAATCTGGTAAGTAGACACCCTGACAGCTACTTACCCGCTTATTTCCTGTGGAAGCAGTGAGGGTGTGCTTAGTTTATCACTCATGGCTTCTCTATTTTGGCCTCGTTTTGTTAAATAAATAATGACAAGGTGTAATATGTCATGTTGTTGTTCAACTGAAGATGTATTTACTTAAATTTTGAAGACCTAACAAGAAGAAGATGCTTTCTTTTTATTGTCCTTATGCGTAAAATCATAGAATTAAATAGGGTGTCCTTTCGTT
Source organism: Pimephales promelas (assembly GCF_016745375.1). Next base: position 19,038 of record NW_024121639.1, read on the forward strand.
TTCACATGATTGAAATTGGGAAATGTAAAATGTTTTTTTTTGCTCTACTATGGAAACCTAGTTTGGAAGTGACTTCAGATGAGTAAGTTATGTGTCATGCATCGCTATACTATTGATAATGGACAACTTACCTTTTTTCCCCTCCAAAATTTCACCAAATTTTCATTAATGTGACCGCTCCTTAATCATTTCATTTAAAATTATATATTTAGTCTGTTTTAGTCCTAACTTGTGTATTTCAGACAGTCTCATGCTATGTGGTTTGTCTAAGTTCTCTTTGCCTCACACACACTTTATGAAGAAAGACACACACTCACATAATAGTAGCTGTTCCAGTCGTTGGCTGTGGGTACAGCGGGCGTGTGTGTGGCAGGGCTGGCCGTGTGCGTGTGTGTCGGTGTGATGAAGCCTGGCATGATGGGAAGGGCACTGTAGGTGGGCAGCAGGGTCTGAGCACTGCCATTCAGAGAGGTGTGCAAAGGTGCACTCAAGGGGGTCTTCACCACCTCCACCTCCTATTGAGAGACACGGAGATATCATCAAACATTTATACTGTATCTATCCAAATGCAACACACACACTATTCAAATTACAGCTCTCTCTCACACACACACACACATCGACCCAGCTGCTGTGCTGAGGAGTGATTGAGTGTTTTCAACAGGATCTCATGTCCTAAGAGTGTCATGAGACTAAGTGAGGAATGTGTCTCTGACCTGTAATACCACCTGCCACCACATTTACATAAGCTCATACACCCAACACAGATACCACCAACACACACATTAAGAAAGACTACTACCACACCAAAATATGTATATACAGTATATTGTGGATTTTTTTAAGACTGCACTATTTCTAAGCCATCATTAAAAAAAAAAAAAAATTGTGGCTGTAGAACAAAAAAAAAATGCATGCAGCTCAAGTGCTGCTACTATTAAAGCAAAGGTATTCTGAAATGTTTTAGTTTACTGTAAATGAGAATTCAATGTGAAAAAGGTATTCAATTAAAATTATGACAAATCATAATAATGTCTATAGACTTATTCACACCCCATTCAAGTAATTAATACTTTTATTACTATATTTATACTTTTATTCAGCATGTATGCATCACATTTTTCCACCAAAATAGTAAGAAGCACAACTGTAATGTTTCTCGAGCACCAAATCAGCATTTTAGAATGATTTCTGAAGGTTCATGTGACACTGAAGACTGAGGTAATGTCTGCTTGAAATGTTGCTTTTCCATCACAGGGATAAATTATATTATTACAATAGTATATTAAAATAGAAAACAGTAATTTTAAGCTTAATAATATCATATAAATTGTATAATAACCATTTTTTGTTTTTATTCTTGGTTTCATATGCATGCTATTATGGTAGGAAAAACAATCAGTACAGATTTTTAGTGTTGCTGAATGCATACAGTTTATATAGTGTATATGCATATAGAGAAATGAAAGTCTAATTTCTGATCTATTTTGGTCTGTGACAGCATGAACTATCTGCGGTAAGTCAAAGAGTGATCCGTCATAAAGAGAGGCCCTACCATGTCAGCCCCGAAACACTTAGTGGAAGTGGAGGCTTTTGACTTTCCTGAAATCTGTCAGAAGAATTACAGCTGGAGTAGTTTGGGCAGCATGTTAACTGTTTTAGCATTTCTGCTGCAGTGTATATGTGTATTTCTGCACAGTTTAATCCCCTTTTAGTCTGTAGTCTATGAGAGTGACAGGGATGTACACTGTAAAGTGAGCATGATTAAGCACGACGTGTTTCAGTGCGTCTGTGTAGTGTACAGTACCTTGTAGACTTGAGCAGCTGACTGGCTCATCTGCGTCTGAGAATAGTACTGATTGACAGCATGCATGTAGGAACTGTAGTCTCCATACGAGGAGGTGACCACCACCTGTGACACAAAAAGACACAAAAACACATTTGTTATCATGGTGGGGACTTTCCATTGACTTCTATTGTTTTCCTCCTGAGTTCATGATATTTTCTATCCCCTAACTCAAACTTTTTTTGTTAGTAGAACCCCTTTGACCTAAAAAGTGCCACATGAGATGTTAATACTTTAATAATAAAACACCATGGCTTTCTGATGTCAGTAAATGAGACATCAGGTAATCTTTTAAGATAATTTAAGTAAATGTTTTATTTATTTATATTTTATGATTGAATTCATTATTAGTTTCTCATCAACTCACAAACTCCCTGCAGTTTCCTCACAAACTTTCAAGAAGTTTTGCGAACCCAAGTTTAGGAAATCCTGCTTTAAACTTTTTTTCATTTTCATAAAGACATTATTTAGAATGCGTATTATGTGGTTTTCCTCAACGAGATAATGTAGACCATTTCAGGGTTGTTGGGGTTTTTTTGTAGAAAAATAAATTGTAAAATGGGCGCTTTACTATAGTATTGTCCCTTTAGTATGTGTGTTTACCTGAGGTTGCTCTTTTGCGCATTCAGTAACTGCGGCCGTCTCTTGGCTTGTGTTTCCGTAGGTCTGAGCTTGGTAGTGTTGGTACCACTGCTGCATGGCCTCCTGTCACACAGAGACACAGATCAGAATAAAATACAGTCAGACAGCTATAACTGTGATCTATATAGGAATCAAACACGTCTTGACTGTCTTAAAGGAGAACTCCGGCACAAAATGAACCATTGGTCTAATAAAACATTGGTACCTTGTCGACCGTTCTCTGAGATTTGTTTTCATGATAATCGAATGTAAAGAGTTTTATCTCTAAAACTGTTTAGCATATAACTCTAGTATATGGGGGCATAATAAGTAAAACGAAATCGCTAGTTAATACCACTAACAAGGCTCAAAATAGCCCCACACTAACACAGTAACATAATGAGGGTCCCTGCATGCAAAACAAAGCATTGAGAACTTTGAAAGTGTATAGACCGTTTAATAAGAAGATACTTTATAAAGACAGTTCCCTTCGTGTTTACAGGCAGGAGAAAACAGTCTTGACAAGTCGAACCACGAACGCCGCTCATAGAGTTCAGAAGTCTGCTGAACTTCATACATTTCAGCTCACTTGGCATGTCGTTCGTGGTTCGACTTATCGAGACTGTTTTCTAAAGATGGCGCCGCCTGTATACACGAAGTGGACTGTCTTTATAAAATATCTTCTTATTAAACGGTCTGTACACTTACAAAGTTCTCAATGCTTCGTTTTGCATGTAGGGACCCTCATTATGTTACTCTGTTAGTGTGGGGCTATTTTGAGCCTTGTTAGTGGTATTAACTAGGAATTTTTTTTTACTTATTATATGCCCCCATATACTAGCGTTATACACTAGTATATGGGGGCATATAATATATTATACATTTCCAACAAAATCAGGCCAAAACAAAGTTCATTTCAGGAGTTCGAAACAGCTTCCCAAAGCAAACCTTACAGAGAAGAGAGTTTTTATTTCAAATTATTGCAACTTTTTGGCCTGAAGTATATGTCGAGAAGCGACACCACAGTCGGCTTTTGTTGCCACTAGTTCTTTGATGTCGGTTTGGTGTTTCTGAGCCTTTACTGACATTTCTCACTGACTTTGGTCGCAACCTCAGATGACATAACCAGTCTATTCACTGACTATACAACAAAATGGCAACAGTTTTCTAACTTTATAGGATTTTTCAGGAGTCCATCAGGCAAAGAATGTGTGCTTAGGTACAGGGTGGCTCCAGTGGTCAGTGTCCAGGGAATTGGGCTACTTTTAAGTTGTTTGCCACGGGTAAAAAAAAAATTCTGCAGGTTGATTTCCACCCTCTTAAGTAAGATTTTGATGCTCTAACACCCCCAATACACCCCCAGACATACAAATTCAGTTGAGAATTCCAGTGTCTGATGGTGAAAAGCACATTGGGCTATTTT
>NW_024121640.1:10468-22847 GCF_016745375.1 Pimephales promelas
CAGAGAGTTTCAAGAAGATTGGGATACTTAATTTTCGCCAAAAAAAAAAAAAGTAAGGGGTAACACTGTGTTTTTTTTTTGGTCGAAATTTTGATTTTCGATATCTCAGCTCTGGGAAGGTCTAGAGCCTCCATTTTTGCACTCAGGTGTAAGTCTCATGGCCCTCTATCAGAATGCAGAGTTTCAAGAAGATTGGGGATACTTAATTTTTCGCCCAAAAAAAAAAAACGTAAGGGGTAACACTGTCGTTTTTTTTTTTTGGTCGAAATTTTGATTTTCGATATCTCAGCTCTGGAAGGGTCTAGAGCCTCCATTTTTGCACTCAGGTGTAAGTCTCATGGCCCTCTATCAGAATGCAGAGTTTCAAGAAGATTGGGGATACTTAATTTTTCGCCCCCAAAAAAAAACGTAAGGGGTAACACTGTCGTTTTTTTTTTTCTGGTCGAAATTTTGATTTTCGATATCTCAGCTCTGGAAGGGTCTAGAGCCTCCATTTTTGCACTCAGGGTGTAAGTCTCATGGCCCTCTATCAGAATGCAGAGTTTAAAGAAATTGGGGATACTTAATTTTTGCCCAAAAAAAAAAAAACGTAAGGGGTAACACTGTCGTTTTTTTTTTTCTGGTCGAAATTTTTGATTTTCGATATTTCAGCTCTGGAAGGGTCTAGAGCCTCCATTTTTGCACTCAGGTGTAAGTCTCATGGCCCTCTATCAGAATGCAGAGTTTCAAGAAGATTGGGGATACTTTATTTTTCGCCCAAAAAAAAAAACGTAAGGGGTAACACTGTCGTTTTTTTTTCTGGTCGAAATTTTGATTTTCGATATCTCAGCTCTGGAAGGGTCTAGAGCCTCCATTTTTGCACTCAGGTGTAAGTCTCATGGCCCTCTATCAGAATGCAGAGTTTCAAGAAGATTGGGGATACTTAATTTTTCGCCCAACAAAAAAAAAAAATGTGGGGTAACACTGTCGTTTTTTTCTGGGTCGAAATTTTGATTTTCGATATCAGCTCTGGAAGGGTCTAGAGCCTCCATTTTTGCACTCAGGTGTAAGTCTCATGGCCCTCTATCAGAATCCAGAGTTTTAAGAAGATTGGGATACTTAATTTTTTCGCCCCCAAAAAAAAAACGTAAGGGGTAACACTGTTTTTTTTTTTTCTGGTCGAAATTTTGATTTTCGATATCTCAGCTCTGGAAGGGTCTAGAGCCTCCATTTTTGCACTCAGGTGTAAGTCTCATGGCCCTCTATCAGAATGCAGAGTTTCAAGAAGATTGGGATACTTAATTTTTCGCCCAAAAAAAAAAAACGTAAGGGGTAACACTGTCGTGTTTTTTTTTTCTGGTCGAAATTTTGAGTTTCGATATCTCAGCTCTGGAAGGGTCTAGAGCCTCCATTTTTGCACTCAGGTGTAAGTCTCATGGCCCTCTATATCAGAATGCAGAGTTTCAAGAAGATTGGGGGGATACTTAATTTTTCGCCAAAAAAAAAAACAAAGTAAGGGGTAACACTGTCGTTTTTTTTTCTGGTCGAAATTTTGATTTTCGATATCTCAGCTCTGGAAGGGTCTAGAGCCTCCATTTTTGCACTCAGGTGTAAGTCTCATGGCCCTCTATCAGAATGCAGAGTTTTCAAGAAGATTGGGGATACTTAATTTTTCGCCCAAAAAAAAAACGTAAGGGGTAACACTGTCGTTTTTTTTCTGGTCGAAATTTTGATTTTCGATATCTCAGCTCTGGAAGGGTCTAGAGCCTCCATTTTTGCACTCAGGTGTAAGTCTCATGGCCCTCTATCAGAATGCAGAGTTTCAAGAAGAGATTGCGGGATACTTAATTTTTCGCCCAAAAAAAAAACGTAAGGGGTAACACTGTCGTTTTTTTTTCTGGTCGAAATTTTTGATTTTCGATATCTCAGCTCTGGAAGGGTCTAAGAGCCTCCATTTTTGCACTCAGGTGTAAGTCTCATGGCCTCTCTATCAGAATGCAGAGTTTAGAAGATTGGGGATACTTAATTTTTCGCCCAAAAAAAAACGTAAGGGGTAACACTGTCTTTTTTTTTTTCTGGTCGAAATTTTGATTTCGATATCTCAGCTCTGGAAGGTCTAGAGCCTCCATTTTTGCACTCAGGTGTAAGTCTCATGGCCCTCTATCAGAATGCAGAGTTTCAAGAAGATTGGGGATACTTAATTTTTCGCCCAAAAAAAAAAAACGTAAGGGGTAACACTGTCGTTTTTTTTTTCTGGTCGAAATTTTGATTTTCGATATCTCAGCTCTGGAAGGGTCTAGAGCCTCCATTTTTGCACTCAGGTGTAAGTCTCATGGCCCTCTATCAGAATGCAGAGTTTTCAAGAAGATTGGGATACTTATTTTTCGCCAAAAAAAAAAAACGTAAGGGGTAACACTGTCGTTTTTTTTTTCGGGTCGAAATTTTGATTTTCGATATCTCAGCTCTGGAAGGGTCTAGAGCCTCCATTTTTGCACTCAGGTGTAAGTCTCATGGCCCTCTATCAGAATGCAGAGTTTCAAGAAGATTGGGGATACTTAATTTTTCGCCCAAAAAAAAAAAAAAAACGTAGGGGGTAACACTGTCGTTTTTTTTTCTGGTCGAAATTTTGATTTTCGATATCTCAGCTCTGGAAGGGTCTAGAGCCTCCATTTTTGCACTCAGGTGTAAGTCTCATGGCCCTCTATCAGAATGCAGAGTTTCAAGAAGATTGGGGATACTTAATTTTCGCCAAAAAAAAAAAAAAACGTAAGGGGTAACACTGTCGTTTTTTTTCCTGGTCGAAATTTTGATTTTCGATATCTCAGCTCTTGAAGGGTCTAGAGCCTCCATTTTTGCACTCAGGTGTAAGTCTCATTGCCCTCTATCAGAATGCAGAGTTTTAAGAAGATTGGGGATACTTAATTTTTCGCCCAAAAAAAAAAAACGTAAGGGGTAACACTGTCGTTTTTTTTTCTGGTCGAAATTTTGATTTTCGATATCTCAGCTCTGAAAGGGTCTAGAGCCTCCATTTTTGCACTCAGGTGTAAGTCTCATGGCCTCTATCAGAATGCAGAGTTTAAGAAGATTGGGATACTTAATTTTTCGCCCCAAAAAAAAAAACGTAAGGGGTAACACTGTCGTTTTTTTTTGGTCGAAATTTTGATTTTCGATATCTCAGCTCTGGAAGGGTCTAGAGCCTCCATTTTTGCACTCAGGTGTAAGTCTCATGGCCCTCTATCAGAATGCAGAGTTTCAAGAAGATTGGGGATATAATTTTTCGCCCAAAAAAAAAAAAACGTAAGGGGTAACACTGTCGTTTTTTTTTCTGGTCGAAATTTTTGATTTTCGATATCTCAGCTCTGGAAGGGTCTAGAGCCTCCATTTTTGCACTCAGGTGTAAGTCTCATGGCCCTCTATCAGAATGCAGAGTTTCAGAAGATTGGGGATACTTTAATTTCGCCCCAAAAAAAAAAACGTAAGGGGTAACACTGTCGTTTTTTTTTCTGGTTGAAATTTTGATTTTCGATATCTCAGCTCTGGAAGGGTCTAGAGCCTCCATTTTTGCACTCAGGTGTAAGTCTCATGGCCCTCTATCAGAATGCAGAGTTTCAAGAAGATTGGGATACTTAATTTTCGCCCCCCAAAAAAAACGTAAGGGTAACACTGTCGTTTTTTTTTTCTGGTAAATTTTGATTTTCGATATCTCAGCTCTGGAAGGGTCTAGAGCCTCCATTTTTGCACTCAGGTGTAAGTCTCATGGCCCTCTATCAGAATGCAGAGTTTCAAGAAGATTGGGGATACTTAATTTTTCGCCCAAAAAAAAAAACGTAAGGGGTAACACTGTCGTTTTTTTTTCTGGTCGAAATTTTGATTTTCAATATCTCAGCTCTGGAAGGGTCTAGAGCCTCCATTTTTGCACTCAGGTGTAAGTCTCATGGCCCTATATCAGAATCCAGAGTTTTGAGAAGATCGGAGAAACTTAATTTTTCGCCCGAAAAAAAAAACGAAAGGGGTACCATTGTCTTTTTTTTTTCGGGTCGAAATTTTGAGTTTCGATATCTCAGCTCTGGAAGGGTCTAGAGCCTCAATTTTTGCACTCAAGTCTACGTCTCATGGCCCTCTATCAGAATCCAGAGTTTTGAGAAGATCGGAGACACTTAATTTTTCGCCCGAAAAAAAAAAAACGAAAGGGGTACCACTGTCGTTTTTTTTGGGGGGTTGAAATTTTGAGTTTCGGTATCTCAGCTCTGGAAGGGTCTAGAGCTTCCATTTTTGCACTCAGGTCTAAGTCTCATGGCCCTCTATCATATCGAAATATCGAGATATCGAAACTCAAAATTTCAACCCTCCAAAAAAAACGACAGTGGTACCCCTTTCTTTTTTTTTTCGGGCGAAAAATTAAGTTTCTCCGATCTTCTCAAAACTCTGGATTCTGATAGAGGGCCATGAGACTTAGACCTGAGTGCAAAAATGGAGGCTCTAGACCCTTCCAGAGCTGAGATATCGAAACTCAAAATTTCGACCCGAAAAAAAAAACGACAGTGGTACCCCTTTCGGTTTTTTTTTCGGGCAAAAAATTAAGTTTCTCCGATCTTCTCAAAACTCTGGATTCTGATAGAGGGCCATGAGACTTAGACCTGAGTGCAAAAATGGAAGCTCTAGACCCTTCCAGAGCTGAGATATCGAAACTCAAAATTTCGACCCGAAAAAAAAACGACAGTGGTACCCCTTTCGTTTTTTTTTTTCGGGCGAAAAATTAAGTGTCTCCGATCTTCTCAAAACTCTGGATTCTGATAGAGGGCCATGAGACTTAGACCTGAGTGCAAAAATGGAAGCTCTAGACCCTTCCAGAGCTGAGATATCGAAACTCAAAATTTCAACCCCCCAAAAAAAACGACAGTGGTACCCCTTTCGTTTTTTTTTTTCGGGCGAAAAATTAAGTGTCTCCGATCTTCTCAAAACTCTGGATTCTGATAGAGGGCCATGAGACTTAGACTTGAGTGCAAAAATTGAGGCTCTAGACCCTTCCAGAGCTGAGATATCGAAACTCAAAATTTCGACCCGAAAAAAAAACGACAGTGGTACCCCTTTCGGTTTTTTTTTTTCGGGCGAAAAATTAAGTTTCTCCGATCTTCTCAAAACTCTGGATTCTGATAGAGGGCCATGAGACTTAGACCTGAGTGCAAAAATGGATGCTCTAGACCCTTCCAGAGCTGAGATATCGAAACTCAAAATTTCGACCCGAAAAAAAAACGACAGTGGTACCCCTTTCGTTTTTTTTTTTCGGGCGAAAAATTAAGTGTCTCCGATCTTCTCAAAACTCTGGATTCTGATAGAGGGCCATGAGACTTAGACCTGAGTGCAAAAATGGAGGCTCTAGACCCTTCCAGAGCTGAGATATCGAAACTCAAAATTTCGACCCGAAAAACAAAACGACAGTGGTACCCCTTTCGTTTTTTTTTTCGGGCGAAAAATTAAGTTTCTCCGATCTTCTCAAAACTCTGGATTCTGATAGAGGGCCATGAGACTTAGACCTGAGTGCAAAAATGGAAGCTCTAGACCCTTCCAGAGCTGAGATATCGAAACTCAAAATTTCGACCCGAAAAAAAAAAACGACAGTGGTACCCCTTTCGTTTTTTTTTTTTCGGGCGAAAAATTAAGTGTCTCCGATCTTCTCAAAACTCTGGATTCTGATAGAGGGCCATGAGACTTAGACTTGAGTGCAAAAATTGAGGCTCTAGACCCTTCCAGAGCTGAGATATCGAAACTCAAAATTGCGACCCGAAAAAAAAACGACAGTGGTACCCCTTTCGTTTTTTTTTTCGGGTGAAAAATTAAGTGTCTCCGATCTTCTCAAAACTCTGGATTCTGATAGAGGGCCATGAGACGTAGACTTGAGTGCAAAAATTGAGGCTCTAGACCCTTCCAGAGCTGAGATATCGAAACTCAAAATTTCGACCTGAAAAAAAAACGACAGTGGTACCCCTTTCTTTTTTTTTTTTCGGGCGAAAAATTAAGTTTCTCCGATCTTCTCAAAACTCTGGATTCTGATAGAGGGCCATGAGACTTAGACCTGAGTGCAAAAATGGAGGCTCTAGACCCTTCCAGAGCTGAGATATCGAAACTCAAAATTTCGACCCGAAAAAAAAACGACAGTGGTACCCCTTTCGTTTTTTTTTTTTTTCGGGCGAAAAATTAAGTTTCTCCGATCTTCTCAAAACTCTGGATTCTGATAGAGGGCCATGAGACTTAGACCTGAGTGCAAAAATGAAGCTCTAGACCCTTCCAGAGCTGAGATATCGAAACTCAAAATTTTCCCCCGAAAAAAAAACGACAGTGGTACCCCTTTCGTTTTTTTTTTGGGCGAAAAATTAAGTGTCTCCGATCTTCTCCAAAACTCTGGATTCTGATAGAGGGCCATGAGACTTAGACCTGAGTGCAAAAATGGAGGCTCTAGACCCTTCCAGAGCTGAGATATCGAAACTCAAAATTTCACCCCGAAAAAAAAACGACAGTGGTACCCCTTTTTGTTTTTTTTTTCGGGCGAAAAATTAAGTTTCTCCGATCTTCTCAAAACTCTGGATTCTGATAGAGGGCCATGAGACTTAGACCTGAGTGCAAAAATGGAAGCTCTAGACCCTTCCAGAGCTGAGATATCGAAACTCAAAATTTCAACCCCCCAAAAAAAACGACAGTGGTACCCCTTTCGTTTTTTTTTTTTCGGGCGAAAAATTAAGTGTCTCCGATCTTCTCAAAACTCTGGATTCTGATAGAGGGCCATGAGACTTAGACTTGAGTGCAAAAATTGAGGCTCTAGACCCTTCCAGAGCTGAGATATCGAAACTCAAAATTTCGACCCGAAAAAAAACACGACAGTGGTACCCCTTTCGTTTTTTTTTTTTCGGGTGAAAAATTAAGTTTCTCAGATCTTCTCAAAACTCTGGATTCTGATAGAGGGCCATGAGACTTAGACCTGAGTGCAAAAATGGAAGCTCTAGACCCTTCCAGAGCTGAGATATCGAAACTCAAAATTTCGACCCGAAAAAAAAACGACAGTGGTACCCCTTTCGTTTTTTTTTTTCGGGCGAAAAATTAAGTTTCTCCGATCTTCTCAAAACTCTGGATTCTGATAGAGGGCCATGAGACTTAGACCTGAGTGCAAAAATGGAAGCTCTAGTCCCTTCCAGAGCTGAGATATCGAAACTCAAAATTGCGCCCGAAAAAAAAAACGACAGTGGTACCCCTTTCGTTTTTTTTTCGGGCGAAAAATTAAGTGTCTCCGATCTTCTCAAAACTCTGGATTCTGATAGAGGGCCATGAGACTTAGACCTGAGTGCAAAAATGGAAGCTCTAGACCCTTCCAGAGCTGAGATATCGAAACTCAAAATTTCAACCCCCCAAAAAAAACGACAGTGGTACCCCTTTCGTTTTTTTTTTCGGGTGAAAAATTAAGTTTCTCCGATCTTCTCAAAACTCTGGATTCTGAATAGAGGGCCATGAGACTTAGACTTGAGTGCAAAAATGGAGGCTCTAGACCTTCCAGAGCTGAGATATCGAAACTCAAAATTCGACCCGAAAAAAAAACGACAGTGGTACCCCTTTTGTTTTTTTTTTCGGGCGAAAAATTAAGTTTCTCCGATCTTCTCAAAACTCTGTATTCTGATAGAGGGCCATGAGACTTAGACCTGAGTGCAAAAATGGAGGCTTTAGACCCTTCCAGAGCTGAGATAACGAAACTCAAAATTTCGACAGAAAAAAAAAACGACAGTGGTACCCCTTTCTTTTTTATTTTTCGGGTGAAAAATTAAGTTTTTCCGATCTTCTCAAAACTCTGGATTCTGATAGAGGGCCAAGAGACTTAGACCTGAGTGCAAAAATGGAAGCTCTAGACCCTTCCAGAGCTGAGATATCGAAACTCAAAATTTCGACCCGAAAAAACAACGACAGTGGTACCCCTTTCGTTTTTTTTTTTCGGGCGAAAAATTAAGTTTCTCCGATCTTCCCAAAACTCTGGATTCTGATAGAGGGCCATGAGACTTAGACCTGAGTGCAAAAATGGAGCTCTAGACCCTTCCAGAGCTGAGATATCGAAACTCAAAATTTCGACCCCCCAAAAAAAACGACAGTGGTACCCTTTCGTTTTTTTTTTGGGCGAAAAATTAAGTTTCTCCGATCTTCTCAAAACTCTGGATTCTGATAGAGGGCCATGAGACTTAGACTTGAGTGCAAAAATGGAAGCTCTAGACCCTTCCAGAGCTGAGATATCGAAACTCAAAAATTTCAACCCCCCAAAAAAAACGACAGTGGTACCCCTTTCGTTTTTTTTTTCGGGCGAAAAATTAAGTGTCTCCGATCTTCTCAAAACTGGATTCTGATAGAGGGCCATGAGACTTAGACCTGAGTGCAAAAATGGAGGCTCTAGACCCTTCCAGAGCTGAGATATCGAAACTCAAAAATTCGACCCCGAAAAAAAAACGACAGTGGTACCCCTTTCGTTTTTTTTTTTCGGGCGAAAAATTAAGTTTCTCAATCTTCTCAAAACTCTGGATTCTGATAGAGGGCCATGAGACTTAGACCTGAGTGCAAAAATGGAGGCTCTAGACCCTTCCAGAGCTGAGATATCGAAACTCAAAAATTTCGACCCGAAAAAAAAACGACAGTGGTACCCCTTTCGTTTTTTTTTTTCGGGCGAAAAATTAAGTTTCTCCGATCTTCTCAAAACTCTGGATTCTGATAGAGGGCCATGAGACTTAGACCTGAGTGCAAAAATGGAAGCTCTAGACCCTTCCAGAGCTGAGATATCGAAACTCAAAATTTCGACCCGAAAAAAAAACGACAGTGGTACCCCTTTCGTTTTTTTTTTCGGGCGAAAAATTAAGTTTCTCCGATCTTCTCAAAACTCTGGATTCTGATAGAGGGCCATGAGACTTAGACCTGAGTGCAAAAATGGAGGCTCTAGACCCTTCCAGAGCTGAGATATCGAAACTCAAAATTTCGCCCGAAAAAAAAACGACAGTGGTACCCCTTTCGTTTTTTTTCGGGCGAAAAATTAAGTTTCTCCGATCTTCTCAAAACTCTGGATTCTGATAGAGGGCCATGAGACTTAGACCTGAGTGCAAAAATGGAGGCTCTAGACCTTCCAGAGCTGAGATATCGAAACTCAAAATTTCGACCCGAAAAAAAAACGACAGTGGTACCCTTTCGTTTTTTTTTTTTTTCGGGCGAAAAAATTAAGTGTCTCCAATCTTCTCAAAACTCTGGATTCTGATAGAGGGCCATGAGACTTAGACCTGAGTGCAAAAATGGAGGCTCTAGACCCTTCCAGAGCTGAGATATCGAAACTCAAAATTTCGACCCGAAAAAAAAAACGACAGTGGTACCCCTTTCGTTTTTTTTTTTCGGGCGAAAATTAAGTGTCTCCGATCTTCTCAAAACTCTGGATTCTGATAGAGGGCCATGAGACTTAGACCTGAGTGCAAAAATGGAGGCTCTAGACCCTTCCAGAGCTGAGATATCGAAACTCAAAATTTCGAGCCGAAAAAAAAAACGACAGTGGTACCCCTTTCGTTTTTTTTTTTTCGGGCGAAAAATTAAGTTTCTCCGATCTTCTCAAACTCTGGATTCTGATAGAGGGCCATGAGACTTAGACTTGAGTGCAAAATTGGGCTCTAGACCCTTCCAGAGCTGAGATATCGAAACTCAAAATTTCGACCCGAAAAAAAAACGACAGTGGTACCCCTTTCTTTTTTTTCGGGCGAAAAATTAAGTTTCTCCAATCTTCTCCAAAACTCTGGATTCTGATAGAGGGCCTTGAGACTTAGACCTGGGTGCAAAAATGGAAGCTCTAGACCCTTCCAGAGCTGAGATATCGAAACTCAAAATTCGACCCGAAAAAAAAACGACAGTGGTACCCCTTTCGTTTTTTTTTTTTGGGCGAAAAATTAAGTTTCTCCGATCTTCTCAAAACTCTGGATTCTGATATAGGGCCATGAGACTTAGACCTGAGTGCAAAAATGGAAGCTCTAGACCCTTCCAGAGCTGAGATATCGAAACTCAAAATTTCGACCCGAAAAAAAAACGACAGTGGTACCCCTTTCGTTTTTTTTTTCGGCGCGAAAATTAAGTGTCTCCGATCTTCTCAAAACTCTGGATTCTGATAGAGGCCATGAGACTTAGACCTGAGTGCAAAAATGGAGGCTCTAGACCCTTCCAGAGCTGAGATATCGAAACTCAAAATTTCAACCCCAAAAAAAACGACAGTGGTACCCCTTGTTTTTTTTTCGGGGCGAAAAATTAAGTTCTCCGATCTTCTCAAAAACTCTGGATTCTGATAGAGGGCCATGAGACTTAGACCTGAGTGCAAAAATGGAGGCTCTAGACCCTTCCAGAGCTGAGATATCGAAACTCAAAATTTCGACCCGAAAAAAAACGACAGTGGTACCCCTTACGTTTTTTTTTTTCGGGCGAAAAATTAAGTGTCTCCGATCTTCTCAAAACTCTGGATTCTGATAGAGGGCCATGAGACTTAGACCTGAGTGCAAAAATGGAGGCTCTAGACCCTTCCAGAGCTGAGATATCGAAACTCAAAAATTTCGACCCGAAAAAAAAACGACAGTGGTACCCCTTTCTTTTTTTTTTGGGCGAAAAATTAAGTTTCTCCGATCTTCTCAAAACTCTGGTTCTGATAGAGGGCCATGAGACTTAGACCTGAGTGCAAAATGGAGCTCTAGACCTTCCAGAGCTGAGATATCGAAACTCAAAATTTCGGACCCGAAAAAAAAACGACAGTGGTACCCCTTTCGTTTTTTTTTTTGGCGAAAAATTAAGTTCTCCGATCTTCTCAAAACTCTGGATTCTGATAGAGGGCCATGAGACTTAGACCTGAGTGCAAAAATGGAAGCTCTAGACCCTTCCAGAGCTGAGATATCGAAACTCAAAATTTCGACCCGAAAAAAAAACGACAGTGGTACCCCTTTCGTTTTTTTTTTTCGGGCGAAAAATTAAGTGTCTCCGATCTTCTCAAAACTCTGGATTCTGATAGAGGGCCATGAGACTTAGACCTGAGTGCAAAAATGGAAGCTCTAGACCCTTCCAGAGCTGAGATATCGAAACTCAAAATTTCGACCCGAAAAAAAAAACGACAGTGGTACCCCTTGTTTTTTTTTTTTTGGGCGAAAAATTAAGTTTCTCCGATCTTCTCAAAACTCTGGATTCTGATAGAGGGCCATGAGACTTAGACCTGAGTGCAAAAATGGAGGCTCTAGACCCTTCCAGAGCTGAGATATCGAAACTCAAAAATTCAACCCCCCCAAAAAAAAACGACAGTGGTACCCCTTTCGTTTTTTTTTTCGGGCGAAAAATTAAGTGTCTCCGATCTTCTCAAAACTCTGGATTCTGATAGAGGGCCATGAGACTTAGACCTGAGTGCAAAAATGGAGGCTCTAGACCCTTCCAGAGCTGAGATATCGAAACTCAAAATTTCGCCCCCGAAAAAAAAACGACAGTGGTACCCCTTTCGTTTTTTTTTTTTTTCGGGCGAAAAATTAAGTTTCTCCAATCTTCTCAAAACTCTGGATTCTGATAGAGGGCCATGAGACTTAGACCTGAGTGCAAAAATGGAGGCTCTAGACCCTTCCAGAGCTGAGATATCGAAACTCAAAATTTCGACCCGAAAAAAAACGACAGTGGTACCCCTTTCGTTTTTTTTTTCGGGCGAAAAATTAAGTTTCTCCGATCTTCTCAAAACTCTGGATTCTGATAGAGGGCCATGAGACTTAGACTGAGTGCAAAAATTGAGGCTCTAGACCTTCCAGAGCTGAGATATCGAAACTCAAAATTTCGACCCGAAAAAAAAACGACAGTGGTACCCCTTCTTTTTTTTTTTCGGGCGAAAAATTAAGTTTCTCCAATCTTCTCCAAAACTCTGGATTCTGATAGAGGGCCATGAGACTTAGACCTGAGTGCAAAAATGGAGGCTCTAGACCCTTCCAGAGCTGAGATATCGAAACTCAAAATTTCGACCGAAAAAAAAACGACA
This sequence comes from Pimephales promelas, assembly GCF_016745375.1. Next base: position 22,485 of record NW_024121640.1, read on the forward strand.
GTGGTACCCCTTACGTTTTTTTTTTTCGGGCGAAAAATTAAGTTTCTCCGATCTTCTCAAAACTCTGGATTCTGATAGAGGGCCATGAGACTTAGACCTGAGTGCAAAAATGGAAGCTCTAACCCCTTCCAGAGCTGAGATATCGAAACTCAAAATTTCGACCCGAAAAAAAAACGACAGTGGTACCCCTTTCGTTTTTTTTTTTCGGGCAAAATTAAGTTTCTCCAATCTTCTCAAAATCTCTGGATTCTGTAGAGGGCCATGAGACTTAGACCTGAGTGCAAAAATGGAGGCTCTAGACCCTTCCAGAGCTGAGATATCGAAACTCAAAAATTCGGCCCCCCAAAAACGACAGTGGTACCC
>NW_024121641.1:0-11145 GCF_016745375.1 Pimephales promelas
TCGACTTTTAGCATGAGCCTTGGTAAAATCAATTAAAATATAGCTGCGAGCAGCGATTGCGGGCCCAAGCCGGTGGCACCGCAACCCCGATGCCTTTAGTTACCAAAGGCACCGGATGGTGGTACCGCCGGCTTTGGCCCTTTATCGCTGCTCACAGCTATATTTATATTTAATATAAAGCCGGTGGCACCGCCACTTGGTGCCTTTAGGGTTATTCTGTACGACGTGTAAAAACGTAACCCCCGCTTTGACTATCAAAAAGAAGTGTATTGTAGAGCTTGCATCAATGCGGACTCGATGCGCTGTGCGCTGTAACTCCATGTGGCTTTTAAGCGCATCATTCTCCACTCGGGATGCGCATAAGCGTTTTGTGCCCACACTGTACTGAGCCTTTCATATCATAATGCAGTGACGCAATGACAGATTATTAATTGCCTTTCTTGTTCTGTTCCATCTATTATATGTTGATAATAGATAGGACAGAGCACTAAAAACCTCAAACAAAGCACTAAAAACTTAAGCTGTTTGCTGTGTAGTCTGAGAATGAGCTGTTTGATTTGCACCCTCTTCCTCTTCACTGTCCTCCATAAAAACCAGCTATCCAGGTCCATGTTGTTCTAGAAAGTTTTTAATGTTGCTGCCTCAATTAACATCTCTGCTATACATTTAAAACATGGCTATATCTAAAATAATTTATCTTTTTGATTTTTGTTATCTTGTTTTTCATGAATATTTTACAACAATACAAAGAGCAATGTGTATTTTTCAATAATATAGTTTGTAATGGCTTTTTTGTCATAGATTATAATCATATATTTTTTGGATTTGTTATTTATCTTTATAATGAAGTTGTCTGTATTAAGTAGATTGTGTTTAACACACACAAGAGTGATTTATTAGTTCAAACACATAGTTATAGAAATTCTACTTTATCTAAAAAAACCCTGCACTTTATACACACACACACACACACACACACACACATACATGTAAATAAAAATAACAAAAAAAAAAACATCAAATGTTTTTTAGTCAGAGTATTATTTTATACAGAAACAAATATTTGTAATTCAGATAAGAATGAAGTTAGTGTTTTAAAATCTTAAGGAAAACAAATATATTGAATATAGCACATGAATTTTAAATTCATTCAACTTCAATTACAAATACAATCTTACTTTTATTTAAAGCAAAACTATACATTTAAAAGATGGGGTTATATGCCTATTTTGTCATTTAAAAATATTGTTTGCAAAATTGTTATGCAAAAAGACAAGGACTTAGAGACAAGGACTTGTAGGAAAAATCGCAGCCAGCCACACACACACACACATAAACACAGACAACAGCCCTCCCCTCCCCACACAGACACACACACCCACACACACACACAACACAGAGAGAGAGAGAGAGAGAGAGAGAGAGACAGAGAGAGAGAGAGAGAGAGAGAGAGAGAGAGAGAGAGAGAGAATCGCAGGGGAAATAAATCCATTCAAACTACAATATCTGACTTTCTGTTGCTCAGAGCGAATGACTTTAAATTGGAAAGTTGATCGGCTTGACGAGAACAATATACGTGGTAAGTTTTGTAACTGTAGGTAAATTGAGCAAAGTTATAACACACTTTATGTGTCCTTTTTTAGTCATAAAATTCATTTCCTCGCCACGGCCAGACCGTTCGAGATATCAAAAATCCGTCCGGAATTGAGCATCCTCAATGTCTTGACTTCATGCACACCGAGTTTGGTTGTGATTGGTAAACACATGCATTGTGATTTGATGTATTTCTCCTAGGACAATTATTCAAACAACCCATAATTCATAATTCATAAATAACTTCCATTTGAACTGTCATAAAACTTAGAGCACGAAAGTTGTTTGGCCTGATGTGATCTATAATTGTACCGAGTTTCATATTAATTCATGCAAGTGTGTTTGATTTATGGACAAATGTTCGAATCCCAGTCCAGGGGGCGCTGTCGAGCCGCCCTGCCACGCCCGGTTACCAGCTTCAGCCCGGCCCTGATGGCCATGGGTTCTGACCCGTGTGCAAAGTTTCAAGAGTTTTCGAGGATGTTAAGGCCCCCGAAAATGCCAGAGAAGTCGCACACAGCAAATAAAGGGTTAAAATTAACCTGACAGGCGCCCCTCCTCTCACTCACACAGAGGGACACTGAGACACTGGCAAAATTCTGAGATTTTCTCTACATTCAAACAAACATATCTGACTTTCTGTGGGTCCTAGCTAATGAGTGTCAATTAGAAAGTTGTCCGGCTCGAGGAGTACAATATACATACCGATTTTTGTAACTGTAGATAAAACTAACAACCCCACTTTTGTCAAAAGGTGGCGCTACTGAGCCCTCACCACGCCCGTTTCTGAAACTTTGCACATGTCTACTGGCTAATAAATGTGATGTGTCTGTCGAGTTTCATGCAATTTAAAGCATGCTAAGGGTCTCAAAAGCATCCTAAAAGAATGGTAAAGTTTGATGCGTTGCCACGGCAACAGTTTCAAAGATATCAAGAATCCATTCACAGGTCTACATCTGCATGTATTTACATTATACAGATGAAGTTTGAAGCAAATCGGGTAAAAATAAAGGGTGATTTCAAAGCATTTTGAAAGTGACACACTTCCTGCTGCCAGTTGGTGGCGCTATAACTTTGACTCACAATAGTCACATCCATGTGATCGTCCTCTTACAGCGAACAAACTGCTGAAGTTTCATCAAGATCAGTTAATGTATGCTGAAGTTCTGACACACTTCCTGTTTCACGATTCTCGCCATAATTTCGTTTCCTCGCCACGGCCAAACCGTTCGAGATATCAAAAATCCCCTCGCAAAATTTCATCCTCAGTTTCTTGACTTCATGCTGACCTAGTTTTGTGCTGTGTGTTTGAATTCTCTAGGAGGAGTATTGCAAATTCCATTGTGTGTGTTTTATGAACAACCCTAAATAACCGACTTCATGTCTAGCTGGGGTAAAAGTAAGAGTGTGAGGTATATATGAAACGATGACATCAACATGTGTACCGAGTTTCATATTATTACATGCAAGCGTGTTTGATTTATGGACCAAGTTTTCGGACCCCGTTCCAGGGGGCGCTGTCTAGCCCCCCTGCCACGCCCGGGTACCATCTTCAGCCCGGCCCTGATGGCCGCGGATTCTGACCCGTGTGCAAAGTTTCAAGAGTTTTTGAGCATGTTAAGGGCCCCAAAAGTGCCCAAATAGTCGTATAAATAATAATAATAATAATAAATATAGCTGCGAGCAGCGATGGCGGGCCCAAGCCGGTGGCACCGCAACCCCGGTTCCTTTAGTTACCTAAAGGCACCGGGGTGGCGGTGTCGCAGGCTTTAGCCCTTTCATGATTAAATGAAATGTTAAAACAGCTTGCCATACTCTATCTGTCGTTTCGACTAGTCACAATTACATTACAGATATCTTAAATGATAATACAAACTATTCAAAATGTAATTAAGACTAGTCACTTTTGTCAAAAGGTGGCGTGTTGATATCTACAATGTTAATTCCGGATAGGCAAACTTAGCTTTTAAATGTTAAAAGGGCTTGCCATACACGGACGTAGGCTCAGAGAGAGTCTCACCATATTCAAACCAAAATATCTGACTTCCTCTTGGTCTGAGCTAATGACTATGAATTAGAAAGTTGTCTGGCTTGAGGAGTACAATGTATATAACGATTTTTGTAACTGTAGATAAAAATAACAACCCCACTTTTGTCAAAAGGTGGCGCTATTTAGTCCCTGCACCATGCCCGTTTCTGAAACTTTGCACATGTCTACTGGCTAATAAATGTGATGTGTCTGTTGAGTTTCATGCAATTTCAAGCATGCTAAGAGTCTCAAAAGCATCCTAAAATAATTTCAAAGTTTGAAGCTTTGCCACGGCAACAGTTTAAAAGATATCAAGAATCCATTCACAGGTCTACATCTACCGTATGTTTACATTATACAGATGAAGTTTTTCATCTGTTTTTCATCATTATACAGATGAAGTTTTTCATCTGTTTACATTATACAGATGAAGTTTTTCATTCATATTATTACATGCAAGCGTGTTTGATTTATGGACCAAGTTTTCGGACCCCGTTCCAGGGGGCGCTGTCTAGCCCCCTGCCACGCCTAGGTACCATCTTCAGCCCGGGCCTGATGGCTGTGGGATATGACCTGTGTGCAAAGTTTCAAGAGTTTTCAAACCCGTTAAGGGCCTCAAAAGCCATTAAGAGTCTCAAAATCATCAAAAAAAAAAGAATTTTAAAGTTTGATGCGTTGCCACGGCAACAGTATCAAAGATATCAAGAATCCATTCACAGGTCTTCATCTGCCATGTATTTACATTATACAGATGAAGTTTGAAGCAAATCGGGTAAAAATAAGAGGTTGATTTCAAAGCATTTTGAAAGTGACACACTTCCTGCTGCCAGTTGGTGGCGCTATAACTTTGACTCGAAATAGTCACATCCATGTGATCGTCCTCTTACAGCGAACACACTGATGAAGTTTCATCAAGATATGTTAATGTATGCTGAAGTTATAACACACTTCCTGTTTCACGTTTCTCGCCATAATTTCGTTTCCTCGCCACGGCCAAACCGTTTGAGATATCAAAAATCCCCTCACAAACTTTCATCCTCAATGTCTTGACTTCTTGCACACCGAGTTTGGTTGTGATTGGTAAACACATGCGTTGTAATTTGATGTATTTCTCCTAGGACAACTATTCAAACAACCCATAATTCTCAACTTCCATTTTAATTGTCGTAAAACTTAGAGCACGAAAGTTGTTTGGCCTGATGTGATCTATAATTGTACCGAGTTTCATATTAATTCACGCAAGTGTGTTTGATTTATGGACAAATGTTCGAATCCCAGTCCAGGGGGCGCTGTCGAGCCGCCCTGCCACGCCCGATGACCAGCTTCAGCCCGGCCCTGATGGCCATGGGTTCTGACCCGTGTGCAAAGTTTCAAGAGTTTTAGAGGATGTTAAGGCCCCCGAAAATGCCAGAGAAGTCGCACACAGCAAATAAAGGGTTAAAATTAACCTGACAGGCGCCCCTCCTCTCACTCACACAGAGAGACACTGAGAGACTGGCAAAATTCTAAGATTTTCTCTACATTCAAACAAAGATATCTGACTTTCTGTGGGTCCTAGCTAATGAGTGTCAATTAGAAAGTTGTCCGGCTCGAGGAGTACAATATACATACCGATTTTTGTAACTCTAGTTAAAACTAACAACCCCACTTTTGTCAAAAGGTGGTGCTACTGAGCCCTCACCACGCCCGTTTCTGAAACTTTGCACATGTCTACTGGCTAATAAATGTGATGTGTCTGTCGAGTTTCATGCGATTTGAAGCATGCTAAGGGTCTCAAAAGCATCCTAAAAGAATGGTAAAGTTTGATGCGTTGCCACGGCAACAGTTTAAAAGATATCAAGAATCCATTCACAGGTCTACATCTGCCGTATATTTACATTATACAGATTAAGTTTGAAGCAAATCGGGTAAAAATAAAAGGGTGATTTCAAAGCATTTTGAAAGTGACACACTTCCTGCTGCCAGTTGGTGGCGCTATAACTTTGACTCACAATAGTCACATCCATGTGATCGTCCTCTTACAGCGAACACACTGCTGAAGTTTCATCAAGATCAGTTAATGTATGCTGAAGTTATAACACACTTCCTGTTTCACGTTTCTCGCCATAATTTCGTTTCCTCGCCACGGCCAAACCGTTCGAGATATCAAAAATCCCCTCGCAAACTTTCATCCTCAATGCCTTGACTTCATGCTGACCGAGTTTCGTGCCGTGTGTTTGAATTCTCTAGGAGGAGTATTGCACATTCCATTGCGAGCGTTTTACAAACAAACCTCAATAGCCGACTTCCTGTTGGGCTGGGGTAAAAAGTAATAGTGTGAGGTATATATGAACGATGAGATCAACATGTGTACCGAGTTTCATATTATTACATGCAAGCGTGTTTGAGTTATGGACCAAGTGTTCGGACCCCGTTCCAGGGGGCGCTGTCTAGCCCCCCTGCCACACCCAGGTACCATCTTCAGCCCGGCTCTGATGGCTGTGGGATCTGACCTGTGTGCAAAGTTTCAAGAGTTTTCAAACCCGTTAAGGGCCCCAAAAGCCGCTAAGAGTCTCAAAATCATCAAAAAAAAGAATTTTAAAGTTTGATGCGTTGCCACGGCAACAGTATCAAAGATATCAAGAATCCATTCACAGGTCTTCATCTGCTATGTATTTACATTATACAGATTAAGTTTGAAGCAAATCGGGTAAAAATAAGAGGGTGATTTCAAAGCATTTTGAAAGTGACACACTTCCTGCTGCCAGTTGGTGGCGCTATAACTTTGACTCACAATATTCACATCCATGTGATCGTCCTCTTACAGCAAACAAACTGCTGAAGTTTCATCAAGATCAGTTAATGTATGCTGAAGTTCTGACACACTTCCTGTTTCACGATTCTCGCCATAATTTCGTTTCCTCGCCACGGCCAAACCGTTCGAGATATCAAAAATCCCCTCGCAAACTTTCATCCTCAATGCCTTGACTTCATGCTGACCGAGTTTCGTGCCGTGTGTTTGAATTCTCTAGGAGGAGTACTTCAAATTCCATTGCGAGTGTTTTATGAACAACCCTAAATAACCGACTTCCTGTTGGGCTGGGGTAAAAAGTAATAGTTTGAGGTATATATGAACGATGAGATCAACATGTGCACCGAGTTTCATATTATTACATGCAAGCGTGTTTGATTTATGGACCAAGTTTTCGGACCCCGTTCCAGGGGGCGCTGTCTAGCCCCCCTGCCACGCCCGGGTACCATCTTCAGCCCGGCCCTGATGGCCGCGGATTCTGACCCGTGTGCAAAGTTTCAAGAGTTTTTGAGCATGTTAAGGGCCCCAAAAGTGCCCAAATAGTCGTATAAATAATAATAATAATAATAAATATAGCTGCGAGCAGCGATGGCGGGCCCAAGCCGGTGGCACCGCAACCCCGGTTCCTTTAGTTACCTAAAGGCACCGGGGTGGCGGTGTCGCAGGCTTTAGCCCTTTCATGATTAAATGAAATGTTAAAACAGCTTGCCATACTCTATCTGTCGTTTCGACTAGTCACAATTACATTACAGATATCTTAAATGATAATACAAACTATTCAAAATGTAATTAAGACTAGTCACTTTTGTCAAAAGGTGGGGTGTTGATATCTACAATGTTAATTCCGGATAGGCAAACTTAGCTTTTAAATGTTAAAAGGGCTTGCCATATAGGGACGTACAGTAGGCTCAGAGAGAGGCTCACCATATTCAAACCAAAATATCTGACTTCCTCTTGATCCAAACTAATGACTATGAATTAGAAAGTTGTCCGGCTTGAGGAGTAAAATGTATATACCGATTTTTGTAACTGTAGATAAAACTAACAACGCCACTTTTGTCAAAAGGTGGCGCTATTTAGTCCCTGCACCATGCCCGTTTCTGAAACTTTGCACATGTCTACTGGCTAATAAATGTGATGTGTCTGTTGATTTTCATGCAATTTCAAGCATGCTAAGAGTCTCAAAAGCATCCTAAAATAATTTCAAAGTTTGATGCGTTGCCACGGCAACAGTATCAGATATATCAAGAATCCATTCTCAGGTCTTCATCTGCCATGTATTTACATTATACAGATGAAGTTTGAAGCAAATCGGGTCAAAATAAAAGGATGATTTTAAAGCATTTGGAAAGTGACACACTTCCTGCTGCCAGTTGGTGGCGCTATAACTTTGACTCACAATAGTCACATCCATGTGATCGGCCTCTTACAGCGAACACACTGCTGAAGTTTCATCAAGATCAGTTAATGTATGCTGAAGTTATAACACACTTCCTGTTTCACGTTTCTCGCCATAATTTTATTTCCTCGCCACGGCCAAACCGTTCGAGATATCAAAAATCCCCTCGCAAAATTTCATCCTCAGTTTCTTGACTTCATGCTGACCGAGTTTCGTGCTGTGTGTTTGAATTCTCTAGGAGGAGTATTGCAAATTCCATTGTGTGTGTTTTATGAACAACCCTAAATAACCGACTTCATGTCTAGCTGGGGTAAAAGTAAGAGTGTGAGGTATATATGAAACGATGACATCAACATGTGTACCGAGTTTCATATTATTACATGCAAGCGTGTTTGATTTATGGACCAAGTTTTTGGACCCCCTTCCAGGGGGCGCTGTCTAGCCCCCCTGCCACGCCCAGGTACCATCTTCAGCCCGGGCCTGATGGCTGTGGGATCTGACCTGTATGCAAAGTTTCAAGAGTTTTCAAACCCGTTAAGGGCCCCAAAAGCCGCTAAGAGTCTCAAAATCATCAAAAAAAAGAATTTTAAAGTTTGATGCATTGCCACGGCAACAGTATCAAAGATATCAAGAATCCATTCACAGGTCTTCATCTGCTATGTATTTACATTATACAGATGAAGTTTGAGGCAAATCGGGTCAAAATAAAAGGGTGAGTTCAAAGCATTTTGAAAGTGACACACTTCCTGCTACCAGTTGGTGGCGCTATAACTTTGACTCACAATAGTCACATCCATGTGATCGTCCTCTTACAGCGAACAAACTGCTGAAGTTTCATCAAGATCAGTTAATGTATGCTGAAGTTATGACACACTTCCTGTTTCACGTTTCTCGCCATAATTTCGTTTCCTCGCCACGGCCAAACCGTTCGAGATATCAAAAATCCCCTCGCAAACTTTCATCCTCAATGCCTTGACTTCATGCTGACCGAGTTTCGTGCCGTGTGTTTGAATTCTCTAGGAGGAGTATTGCAAATTCCATTGCGAGTGTTTTATGAACAACCCTAAATAACCGACTTCCTGTTGGGCTGGGGTAAAAAGTAATAGTATGAGGTATATATGAACGATGAGATCTATATGTGCACCGAGTTTCATATTATTACATGCAAGCATGTTTGATTTATGGACCAAGTTTTCGGACTCCGTTCCAGGGGGCGCTGTCTAGCCCCCCTGCCACGCCCGGGTACCATCTTCAGCCCGGCCCTGATGGCCGCGGTTTCTGACCCGTGTGCAAAGTTTCAAGAGTTTTTGAGCATGTTAAGGGCCCAAAAGTGCCCGAATAGTCGTATAAATAATATAATAATAATAATAATAATAATAATCCTAAGGAAAACAATAGGGCCTTCGCCCTTTCAGGGCTTGGGCCCTAATAATAATAATAATAATAATCGTTAGGAAAACAATAGGGCCTTCGCCCTTTCAGGGCTTTGGGCCCTAATAATCGTTAGGAAAACAATAGGGCCTTCGCCCTTTTCAGGGCTTGGGCCCTAATACTTGATTTCTTGTTCAAAGTCATGTTCCAGTTCTCTTTGGCATTTCACCACTGTCGTTACGCTCAAAGTCATCTGTAAACACAGACGTTAATCTAAATTAGTTTAGTTTTACTGTTTATTTGACTGGGGCCTGTTCAAAAGGAAAGAGGATGATATCACAACACGTAACGTTACCTTGTTTTAGGTGTTTTTTCTCCTATCAGGGAAGGACACCTCACTCCTTACAGCACCTGAGAGACAAAACAAATGGGTTAACAAACACATTAAAGATTTCACTCAAACACACAACAGTGTTGCAGTTTTACAAACAAGGATAGCCTACACTAGAGCATACAAGCACATTATGCGCTTTAAGTTTTTATGACCCTGGCACTTATTATTTTTTCATAATTTCTGACAATATTCAGAGTAACGCATTGGGAAAAGCCAATTGAACACTCAGTACGAGTTAGCTTGATTACTAGCAAAGAATGGTAGCTAGCTAGCAGCCAAAACAACGTGCAACCTACAGTTTTAGTGTCCCAAATTGTTCAAATTGAAATGAAACTAAAAAAGAATTAAGAGCAGCAAGCTAACGCAAAACAAAACACTGTGCCATTAAGGTTAACGCCCTTGGACATTCGCGGCAGTAACCACGGCAGGTTTGTGACGTTTAAGACAATAACGCTAAACTACCAAACACTATAAGTACACATGGACATAGAATTCACTAGACTGGACGAACTTACCTTCAATTTAGAGGAGATGGGTTCACCAGCAATCATGACGGCGATGCAGGCTGAATATCTGTGCCGTAATTTTCTGCTTGAAAAACAAGCCAAAATCGCGCCACATACCTGGCATGTTGCCTCAGCCATCAGAGTGGCTGACGTTACTGGTTGGGTTATGATGATATGCTGCCTCAGCCAATCAGAGTTACGTTCACTGATTTTCGACTCAGGTTGAAATCCAAGCTCTTGATATAGCTGTCCTCGGCTGTCCTTGACTTTTCTGCTGCTGTTAGTTCTTTTTAAATTAGGAATAAGGTGGATATACCTAAACAGGCTACCATGAAATGTAAAAATACATATATGCATAAATAAATAACTTGATTAGGCTACTTAAAATAATAAACCAGTTAAAAAATTGTAAAAAAACATCTGTTTATAACTGTGAATTAACATCCAAAGATGTTATCTTATATTTTGAAAACTGCTTCTGTGTGTTATGATGAATCTTATAATTTTATTAGGAAAATTTCATATTCATAAGAGTAAATGAATCATTCTAAACCTTCTTTGAAGTTTTTTTTTTGGTTGATTTTTCAGTTTTCAGTATATTGAGTCTCTCAAATGTATTGATAAAAAATGTAGTGATACAATTGTATTTGCCTTAAAGAATATTTAAGCTAATTGAAAAGTGAATTAATGTGTATGCTATTTTCTTTCTTAGTACCAAATTACTGGTTTCTAACTTTCTCTAAAATTATTATATTATAGATAATAGATAGTCCTTTTCCCCTTTATTTTATTTGTTCAATTCTGTCCTATTTTTATTTGTTTCTTATTTATTGTGAAATTATTATTTGTTGATTGTTATCTTTTTGGATGTCATGTTATTGTTGTAATTGTGTGCATTATGTGTAATGTTAAAAAAAACTGTGTTAAACTAAAAAAACACGGCAATAGGGTTATACTGAGCCTGATCTATTTCTACCAGAGATTGTCTTAGAATGAAGTTATACCTTTCAGAAAAATGTTACCTGGGGTGAAACTCCCCTACCCTTATTTGCATGTGTATGG
>NW_024121641.1:11645-22685 GCF_016745375.1 Pimephales promelas
TTGTTTCCTAAGGATTATTTATTATTAGGGCCCAAGCCCTGAAAGGGCGAAGGCCTATTGTTTTCCTTGGATTATTTTTTTCTTCTTCTTTTATATTTTTCTGCACCTTTTGGCATTTTTTGGGCCCTTAACATGCTCGAAAACTCTTGAAACTTTGCACACGGGTCAGAACCCGCGGCCATCAGAGCCGGGCTGAAGCTTGGTACCCGGCGTGGCAGGCGGCTCGTCAGCGCCCCCTGGAACGGGGTCCGAACACTTGGTCCATAACTCAAACACGCTTGTATGTAATAATATGAAACTCGGTACACATGTTGATCTCATCGTTTCATCTATACCTCGCGCTCTTACTTTTTACCCCAGCCCAACAGGAAGTCGGCTATTGAGGTTTGTTTGTAAAACGCTCGCAATGGAATGTCAAATACTCCTCCTAGAGCTTTGATCCAAATTCGACGAAACTCAGTCAGCGTGAAGTCAAGACATTGAGGATGAAAGTTTGCGAGGGGATTTTTGATATCTCGAACGGTTTGTCCGTGGCGAGGAAACGAAATCATGGCGAGAAACGTGAAACAGGAAGTGTGTTATAACTTCAGCATACATTAACTGATCTTGATGAAACTTCAGCAGTGTGTTCGCTGTAAGAGGACGATCACATGGATGTGACTATTGTGAGTCAAAGTTATAGCGCCACCAACTGGCAGCAGGAAGTGTGTCACTTTCAAAATGCTTTGATATCACCCTTTTATTTTTACCCGATTTGCTTCAAACTTCATCTGTATAATGTAAACATACAGATAGATAGACCTGTGAATGGATTCTTGATATCTTTTGAAACTGTTGCCGTGGCGACGCATCAAACTTTACCCTTCTTTTAGGATAGGATGCTTTTGAGACCCTTAGCATGCTTCAAATTGCATGAAACTCGACAGACACATCACATTTATTAGCCAGTAGACATGTGCAAAGTTTCAGAAACGGGCGTGGTGAGGGCTCAGTAGCGCCACCTTTTGACAAAAGTGGGGTTGTTAGTTTTATCTACAGTTACAAAAATCGGTATGTATATTGTACTCCTCGAGCCGGACAACTTTCTAATTGACACTCATTAGCTAGGACCCACAGAAAGTCAGATATGTTTGTTTGAATGTAGAGAAAATCTCAGAATTTTGCCAGTGTCTCAGTGTCCCTCTGTGTGAGTGAGAGGAGGGGCGCCTGTCAGGTTAATTTTAACCCTTTATTTGCTGTGTGCGACTTCTCTGGCATTTTCGGGGGCCTTAACATCCTCGAAAACTCTTGAAACTTTGCACACGGGTCAGAACCCATGGCCATCAGGGCCGGGCTGAAGCTGGTAACCGGGCGTGGCAGGGCGGCTCGACAGCGCCCCCTGGACTGGGATTCGAACATTTGTCCATAAATCAAACACACTTGCATGAATTAATATGAAACTCGGTACAATTATAGATCACATCAGGCCAAACAACTTTCGTGCTCTAAGTTTTATGACAGTTCAAATGGAAGTTATTTATGAATTATGAATTATGGGTTGTTTGAATAATTGTCCTAGGAGAAATACATCAAATCACAATGCATGTGTTTACCAATCACAACCAAACTCGGTGTGCATGAAGTCAAGACATTGAGGATGCTCAATTCCGGACGGATTTTTGATATCTCGAACGGTCTGGCCGTGGCGAGGAAATGAATTTTATGACTAAAAAAGGACACATAAAGTGTGTTATAACTTTGCTCAATTTACCTACAGTTACAAAACTTACCACGTATATTGTTCTCGTCAAGCCGATCAACTTTCCAATTTAAAGTCATTCGCTCTGAGCAACAGAAAGTCAGATATTGTAGTTTGAATGGATTTATTTCCCCTGCGATTCTCTCTCTCTTCTCTTCTCTCTCTCTCTCTCTCTCTCTCTCTCTCTCTCTCTCTCTGTTGGTGTGGTGTGTGTGTGTGTGTGTGGGGAGGGGAGGGCTGTTGTCTGTGTTTATGTGTGTGTGGCTGGCTGTGATTTTTCCTTCAAGTCCTTGTCTCTAAGTCCTTGTCTTTTTGCATAACAATTTTGCATAACAATATTTTTAGATTGCTTTAAATAAAAGTAAGATTGTATTTGTAATTGAAGTTGAATGAATTTAAAATTCATGTGCTATATTTCATTCAATATATTTGTTTTCCTTAAGATTTTAAAACACTAACTTCATTCTTATCTGAATTACAAATATTTGTTTCTGTATAAAATAATACTCTGACTAAAAACACATTTGATGTTTTTTTTTGGGTATTTTTATTTACATGTATTTATGTGTGTGTGTGTGTGTGTATAAAGTGCAGGTGTTTTTTTAGATAAAGTAGAATTTCTATAACTATGTGTTGAACTAATAAATCACTCTTGTGTGTGTTAAACACAATCTACTTAATACAGACAACTTCATTATAAAGATAAATAACAAATCCAAAAAATATATGATTATAATCTATGACAAAAAAAGCCATTACAAACTATATTATTGGAAAATACACATTGCTCTTTGTATTGTTGTAAAATATTCATGAAAAACAAGATAACAAAAATCAAAAAGATAAATTATTTTTAGATATAGCCATGTTTTAAATGTATAGCAGAGATGTTAATTGAGGCAGCAACATACAAACTTTCTAGAACAACATGGACCTGGATAGCTGGTTTTTATGGAGGACAGTGAAGAGGAAGAGGGTGCAAATCAAACAGCTCATTCTCAGACTACACAGCAAACAGCTTAAGTTTTTAGTGCTTTGTTTGAGGTTTTTAGTGCTCTGTCCTATCTATTATCAACATATAATAGATGGAACAGAACAAGAAAGGCAATTAATAATCTGTCATTGCGTCACTGCATTATGATATGAAAGGCTCAGTACAGTGTGGCACAAAACGCTTATGCGCATCCCGAGTGGAGAATGATGCGCTTAAAGCCACATGGAGTTACAGCGCACAGCGCATCGAGTCCGCATTGATGCAAGCTCTACAATACACTTCTTTTTGATCGTCAAAGCGGGGGTTACGTTTTTACACGTCGTACAGAATAACCCTAAAGGCACCAAGGTGGCGGTGCCACCGGCTTTATATTAAATATAAATATAGCTGTGAGCAGCGATAAAGGGCCAAAGCCGGCGGTACCACCATCCCGGTGCCTTTAGGTAACTAAAGGCATCGGGGTTGCGGTGCCACCGGCTTGGGCCCGCAATCGCTGCTCGCAGCTATATTTATTATTATTATTATTATTTATACGACTATTCGGGCACTTTTGGGGCCCTTAACATGCTCAAAAACTCTTGAAACTTTGCACACGGGTCAGAAACCGCGGCCATCAGGGCCGGGCTGAAGATGGTACCCGGGCGTGGCAGGGGGGCTAGACAGCGCCCCCTGGAACGGAGTCCGAAAACTTGGTCCATAAATCAAACACGCTTGCATGTAATAATATGAAACTCGGTGCACATATAGATCTCATCGTTCATATATACCTCATACTATTACTTTTTACCCCAGCCCAACAGGAAGTCGGTTATTTAGGGTTGTTCATAAAACACTCGCAATGGAATTTGCAATACTCCTCCTAGAGAATTCAAACACACGGCACGAAACTCGGTCAGCATGAAGTCAAGGCATTGAGGATGAAAGTTTGCGAGGGGATTTTTGATATCTCGAACGGTTTGGCCGTGGCGAGGAAACGAAATTATGGCGAGAATCGTGAAACAGGAAGTGTGTCAGAACTTCAGCATACATTAACTGATCTTGATGAAACTTCAGCAGTTTGTTCGCTGTAAGAGGACGATCACATGGATGTGACTATTGTGAGTCAAAGTTATAGCGCCACCAACTGGCAGCAGGAAGTGTGTCACTTTCAAAATGCTTTGAAATCACCCTCTTATTTTTACCCGATTTGCTTCAAACTTAATCTGTATAATGTAAATACATAGCAGATGAAGACCTGTGAATGGATTCTTGATATATCTTTTATACTGTTGCCGTGGCAATGCATCAAACTTTAAAATTCTTTTTTTTGATGATTTTGAGACTCTTAGCGGCTTTTGGGGCCCTTAACGGGTTTGGAAACTCTTGAAACTTTGCATACAGGTCAGATCCCACAGCCATCAGGCCCGGGCTGAAGATGGTACCTGGGCGTGGCAGGGGGGCTAGACAGCGCCCCCTGGAAGGGGGTCCAAAAACTTGGTCCATAAATCAAACACGCTTGCATGTAATAATATGAAACTCGGTACACATGTTGATGTCATCGTTTCATATATACCTCACACTCTTACTTTTACCCCAGCTAGACATGAAGTCGGTTATTTAGGGTTGTTCATAAAACACACACAATGGAATTTGCAATACTACTCCTAGAGAATTCAAACACACAGCACGAAACTCGGTCAGCATGAAGTCAAGAAACTGAGGATGAAATTTTGCGAGGGGATTTTTGATATCTCGAACGGTTTGGCCGTGGCGAGGAAATAAAATTATGGCGAGAAACGTGAAACAGGAAGTGTGTTATAACTTCAGCATACATTAACTGATCTTGATGAAACTTCAGCAGTGTGTTCGCTGTAAGAGGCCGATCACATGGATGTGACTATTGTGAGTCAAAGTTATAGCGCCACCAACTGGCAGCAGGAAGTGTGTCACTTTCCAAATGCTTTAAAATCATCCTTTTATTTTGACCCGATTTGCTTCAAACTTCATCTGTATAATGTAAATACATGGCAGATGAAGACCTGAGAATGGATTCTTGATATATCTGATACTGTTGCCGTGGCAACGCATCAAACTTTGAAATTATTTTAGGATGCTTTTGAGACTCTTAGCATGCTTGAAATTGCATGAAAATCAACAGACACATCACATTTATTAGCCAGTAGACATGTGCAAAGTTTCAGAAACGGGCATGGTGCAGGGACTAAATAGCGCCACCTTTTGACAAAAGTGGCGTTGTTAGTTTTATCTACAGTTACAAAAATCGGTATATACATTTTACTCCTCAAGCCGGACAACTTTCTAATTCATAGTCATTAGTTTGGATCAAAAGGAAGTCAGATATTTTGGTTTGAATATGGTGAGCCTCTCTCTGAGCCTACTGTACGTCCCTATATGGCAAGCCCTTTTAACATTTAAAAGCTAAGTTTGCCTATCCGGAATTAACATTGTAGATATCAACACCCCACCTTTTGACAAAAGTGACTAGTCTTAATTACATTTTGAATAGTTTGTATTATCATTTAAGATATCTGTAATGTAATTGTGACTAGTCGAAACGACAGATAGAGTATGGCAAGCTGTTTTAACATTTCATTTAATCATGAAAGGGCTAAAGCCTGCGACACCGCCACCCCGGTGCCTTTAGGTAACTAAAGGAACCGGGGTTGCGGTGCCACCGGCTTGGGCCCGCCATCGCTGCTCGCAGCTATATTTATTATTTTGTAACCTTTTGGGCATTTTTGGGGCCCTTAACGTGCTCGAAAACTCTTGAAACTTTGCACATGGGTCAGAACCCGCGGCCATCAGAGCCGGGCTGAAGCTGGTACCCGGGCGTGGCAGGGCGGCTCGTCAGCGCCCCCTGGAACGGGGTCCGAACACTTGGTCCATAACTCAAACACGTTTGTATGTAATAATATGAAACTCGGTGCACATGTTGATCTCATAGTTTCATCTATACCTCGCGCTTTTACTTTTTACCCCAGCCCAACAGGAAGTCGGCTATTGAGGTTTGTTTGTAAAACGCTCGCAATGGAATGTTAAATACTCCTCCTAGAGCTTTGATCCAAATTCGACAAAACTCGGTCAGCATGAAGTCAAGACATTGAGGATGAAAGTTTGCGAGGGGATTTTTGATATCTCGAACGGTTTGGCCGTGGCGAGGAAACGAAATCATGGCGAGAAACGTGAAACAGGAAGTGTGTTATAACTTCAGCATACATTAACTGATCTTGATGAAACTTCAGCAGTGTGTTCGCTGTAAGAGGACGATCACATGGATGTGACTATTGTGAGTCAAAGTTATAGCGCCACCAACTGGCAGCAGGAAGTGTGTCACTTTCAAAATGCTTTGATATCACCCTTTTATTTTTACCCGATTTGCTTCAAACGTCATCTGTATAATGTAAACATACGGCAGATGTAGACCTGTGAATGGATTCTTGATATCTTTGAAACTGTTGCCGTGGCGACGCATCAAACGTTACCATTCTTTTAGGATGCTTTTGAGACCCTTAGCATGCTTGAAATTGCATGAAACTCGACAGACACATCACATTTATTAGCCAGTAGACACGTGCAAAGTTTCAGAAACGGGCGTGGTGAGGGCTCAGTAGCGCCACCTTTTGACAAAAGTGGGGTTGTTAGTTTTATCTACAGTTACAAAAATCGGTATGTATATTGTACTCCTCGAGCCGGACAACTTTCTAATTGACACTCATTAGCTAGGACCCACAGAAAGTCAGATATGTTTGTTTGAATGTGGTCTTGCTCAATCTGAGCCTGCTGTCTTTGCCTGTCTGTGTATGTGTGTGTGTTTGTAGGGGGAGGGGTCTTAACCATTTCACTCCTGTGTGTATGGCCTGCATAAAAAATAAATGCCTTAAGCCTGGTATTTTTTTAAATAAGTTTTTTATTTTTTTATAAGTAAAGGCATATAACCAGTTTAATTGTAGTGCATTAATAGTTTTATATAATTAGTTTATTAATTAAATTAACTTGGTCCATAAACTTGATCTGAAAATTTGGTCCATAAATCAAACACACTTGCATGTAATAATATGACTTGAGTGTTAATCACATCATGTTTTCAGTTTGAATATAAAATATATAAATTATGTAAAAAAAATAAAGTTGATCCAGCTGGAGCGCAGGCTGAGAATAGCGCTGTCATGACTGGATCAGAGATCATCAGTCATGCCCTCTCATACCTTACGCGCACACCACGCCCACTTACATCAGATCACATCAACATGTCAGCCGGAGGGATAACGAGCGTCGCTTTCGGATTCAAGAATTTCTTACAACAAGATGGCAAAAGAACAGCGCTTTGCAAGACATGCAACGTTAAGATCGCGGACAGTCAGATGACAACCTCCAATTTCGTCCGTCATTTGAAGAGCCCATTCTGCCCAGTAAGTGCTTGTCAATTTGTTAATGTTATCTGGTTAGCTCGTTCGTAGTTAGCTAGCTAATGTAAGTTAAAGGAGAACTCCGGCGCAAAATTACACATTGTTACCTAGTCAACCGTTATCTGAGATTTGTTTTCATGACTGCCGAATGTAAATAGTTTTTATCTATAAAAACAGTTTAGCCTATAAGTGACGTCCGACATTCTGCATATTGTGTTATTTTGTTAAGCCCCACTAAAGGCATAAAAAACTGTAAAGCACAATCAAGTTTTCACACTATATTCCAAGACTTCTAAAGTCATTCAATAGCTTAATGTGTGGTAAAATTAATATTTTAGTCTCTAAGTTAAAGTTAACGGAAAGTCATCTCGCCTCAGTCATTCTCCATGCATCAGCATTAGCGCGTCGCGTTCGGTTGCGACAGTAACACGACGACACTCTCTTCAAGATCAATGTTCCCAATATTATACTTTATTTGTAGATAAGGCATAAAGGTCTATGATTTGCATAAAATGACTATCTTGCTGGAGTGGAGTTTATTGCCCTTTAGAATACACTAAGCATTAGTGCTGCACGATTAATTATATCGCAGTCGTAATAGCGATCTCAAACCTATGCAATTATATAACGCAAAATGCCGCGATTTTATATGAAATAAACAAAGTAGGGCTATTAGCGCAGCATCTCTTCTTTTTTGTCATCCTTTGACTAGTGTTACAAGATCCCCCTCTTATTGGTTCAAATGCCTTTTCGCATTTTGCACGACAAGAAGTGAAAAGCTGCCTGTGAGTGCCCTAGATTAGAATAGATACGCATAATGCGCATGCACTGACCGTGTGCCAGCCCAGAATAAACAGTTCTCTTTCGAGCTTGAACGAACAATAGCACACACAATTATGCCAAAATGTGGTTTTGTCTAGTATCTTCATAACATAAGAAAAGTCTATGGATAAAAGAGTTGTGCTATGAGGCGCGTGTGAGATCCGCGTCTCGGCAACGGGTGCTCTTAAAGGGCCAGCAGCGAATAAAGCGTTCTTTCAGTAAAGTTAAAAGAACAAAGGGAAATTAGAAAATTACTCACTGATCTTGAGTAAAGAACTTTTGTAGCTTTAATAAGGATTATTATATATATAATTTATGATTCAGGCAGCGCAGACTGTTTGATAACTTTATTCAATTTCTGTACCTGTTAAGACAGGAAGGGCACAGGTAAATATGTTTTTTATTATGGGTTTATGTGGGGATTGTTTGAAGTTCACTTAATTTAAAAGCTGTTATATATTTTTTTTAAGCCTAATAATTTTTTTTAAAAGTTGATGGCTTTCAATTGATGGAATCACTGTAATGTTGGTTTGGTTGATGGTTTATTGATCATTATAGGTGTTATCAATCATTTATTGTTGTTGTTGTTTTTAGTTTGAGTTGAGAAATAAACATTAATCTGTGTGTGCATTTTACTTTAGAACCAAGCAAGTTGGACTCATGAAACCATTTTATTATATCGGAGTCGCAAATCGCAATTGCAATATTGGCTCAATAATGGCAATATGACATTTTCCCAAATCGTGCAGCCCTACTAAGCATAGATTATAGATACCATCCCTTCGCTATGTTCTTTTCAATGTGAAGCGTTGCGTGCTGTGACTTGGTGTTGCTTCAAGTGCATCATTCTGCACACGGGATGCGCATGATTGCTTATAATACTTTGGGGAGACAAGGGGGCGTGGCCTAAGGGAATATCACTCGTGATGTTAAGTGGTGTTACCCCGCCATCGCTGATACAACCTTTAGCAGTTATGTTTTTGCTTCTTGAGAGAGAGAGAAAGTGTGTGTGTGTGTGTGTGTGAGCAGTGGCGGTTCTAGGCGGGGGCCTGGGGGGGCCAGTGCCCCTGCGACAACAAGCTTGGACCCCCTTGTGGCCCCCCTAAATGTGGAGTCAGTGTGAAATATTTTTTTTATAGTGTGTCACGCATTGAGCATGACAGTCACTCGTTTCAGTCTTTTGTCTCACACTCCCGTCACACATTGTATTTCTCATGCGGAAAAACTATTAATAATATATTTAATATACGCAATTTCTCTGGCCGCGCCGCTCTCACGTGAGAATCAAGCGCGTCTCGCCTGGAGTTCAGCAGTCGACCCTGCTACGCATCAGCCAATCAAAAAAGAGAAGTGCTACTTAATAGCCAATCAGAAAAGGGCACTATTGTATCTGGGTAAAATTTAACGCAACAACCAATGAAAAAAAGCATATCCTGGAATTGTTCATATGATTCTGTTACAACATCTTCCGAAAGTTTCTTCACCCGTCCCACAGATGAAACTAATCACTGGAGCTCCGAACATCACTTGGAGCACGGAGTAAGTCATGATCTCCTGTTTTAATGTTACAACAAATTCACAACTTGTTTGACAAAAACTATGACAACTTGACTGATGTAAGATGAATCTTTCCCGTAGCGTAAGCTAGCTTACGCAATGCTCGTTCCCTCATCTAGAGAGAACCGAGGTTACGTTAGGTAATCGATTCGTTTCCCATTTAATTAGTATCAGTCTGTAACTTAGACAACAGTTTTACAGCCTGTTCACTGACAACACCTGCTCAGAACAAGTAGTCTAGGCCTAGTCATCTTATTACACGAATCACGATGACTGACATATTGTCACATTATAAACATCTCTCTCTCCAAATAGGCTTAATAATTTTATTAGCACTAGATAAATTAAAGTGTATTGCATAGTCGATTTTATAGGTCACTTTTAAAATCATGTCATATTTTATAATTATATCCTGGCCAAGGATGCATTAATTATTGCTTCTGTCTTTCAAAGATGTCAGGAAAAAACAATTATAAAAAAGCTCATTCACCCTGAGAGGAAAGCCCCCTAAAAAGGCCAGTTTAGAGGATAATTTGCTGATCTTTTTGCAAAAAAAAAAAAAAAAAAAACCCACAAAAATCGTAGATTAATTTGTAAAAATTATATATATTATATATATATATATATATATAATATATCATACTGTATATTCAATGTAAAAAAATAAAATGGAAATTCAAATACAGACTGATATATGTAATGCAAATGTAAAAATATAATGGAAATGCAAATTGTTGGATAATTATAAACATGGTATTTTGCTTATTTATGCTTCAGTGCAGTGCAGAAAATGATAAGGTCTAAATGTAACTGGCCCCTCTAACAGTACAACTGGCCCAGCTTGGCCCCCCCAGTTGAAATGGTCTAGAACCGCCACTGTGTGTGTGTAGAGAGAGAGAGAGAGAGAGAGAGAGAGAGAGAGAGAGAGAAATGTAACAAAGTTTAATATTGTTTGTAAACTGTGTTTGAGAGAGAGGAAGGTGTTCAGAGAGTCTGTAGGATGTTAAGCTGTTATTTGTTTTATGGACTCAATGTTGAAAATTTAAAACATTTCAAACACACTGTTGGCAGAAGTGAAAAATAAATAATTTTATGAAGTTACAATTTTGTTTGATTCCATGGTGTATTTTACTGAACATGAGTATTTACAATGCAAATTATTGTAATTTACTGGCAAATACTTATCTTGTCTTTTCATTTTATTAAGATCAGATTCTGCATGTAAAATTAAAATAATAAGGTGACTTGACTTGCACTTGACTTAACCTACTACAAGACTTGACTTGACTTGACATAGCCTGTGACTTGACTTGACTTGACTTGCCCCCCCCACCCCCCCCCAAAAAAAAATACTTGGGACTTACTTGAGACTTGACGGTTAAGACTTGAGACTTACTTGAGACTTGCGTGACCTGCGCCCATCTCTGCTCTAAGTTTTAAGACAGTTCAAATGGAAGTTGGGAATTATGTGTTGTTTGAATAAATCTCCTAGAGAAATACATCAAATTACAACGCATGTGTTT
>NW_024121642.1:0-2500 GCF_016745375.1 Pimephales promelas
AAACAAAACAAACAAACAAAGAGGAAGAAAATTTAAATACGAGTTCTATTTACAATCTAAAATTGGTATTCTGCTTTTTTATTACCTGACGAATCATCAAGATTCAGGCCTCTTTCCTTCTCCATTCAAAGAAAGAAAGAAAAAAACAAACAAACAAAGAGGAAGAAAATTTAAATACGAGTTCTATTCAATCTAAAATTGGTATTCTACTTTTTCATTACCTGACGAATCATCAAGATTCAGGCCTCTTTCCTTCTCCATTCAAAGAAAGAAAGAAACAAACAAACAAACAAACAAACAAACAAAGAGGAAGAAAATTTAAATACGAGTTCTATTTACAATCTAAAATTGGTATTCTACTTTTTCATTACCTGACGAATCATCAAGATTCAGGCCTCTTTCCTTCTCCATTCAAAGAAAGAAAGAAAAAGAAAGAACAAACAACAAACAAACAAACAAAGAGGAAGAAAATTTAAATACGAGTTCTATTTACAATCTAAAATTGGTATTCTACTTTTTCATTACCTGACGAATCATCAAGATTCAGGCCTCTTTCCTTCTCCATTCAAAAAGAAAGAAAGAAACAAACAAACAAAAAAAAACAAAGAGGAAGAAAATTTAAATACGAGTTCTATTTACAATCTAAAATTGGTATTCTACTTTTTCATTACCTGACGAATCATCAAGATTCAGGCCTCTTTCCTTCTCCATTCAAAGAAAGAAAGAAAGAAAGAAACAAACAACAAACAAACAAAGAGGAAGAAAATTTAAATACGAGTTCTATTTACAATCTAAAATTGGTATTCTACTTTTTCATTACCTGACGAATCATCAAGATTCAGGCCTCTTTCCTTCTCCATTCAAAGAAAGAAAAGAAAGAAACAAACAAACAAACAAACAAACAAACAAAAGGGAGAAAATTTAAATACGAGTTCTATTTACAATCTAAAATTGGTATTCTACTTTTTCATTACCTGACGAATCATCAAGATTCAGGCCTCTTTCCTTCTCCATTCAAAGAAAGAAAGAAAGAAAACAAACAAACAAACAAACAAAGAGGAAGAAAATTTAAATACGAGTTCTATTTACAATCTAAAATTGGTATTCTACTTTTTCATTACCTGACGAATCATCAAGATTCAGGCCTCTTTCCTTCTCCATTCAAAGAAAGAAAGAAAGAAACAAACAAACAAACAAACAAAGAGGAAGAAAATTTAAATACGAGTTCTATTTACAATCTAAAATTGGTATTCTACTTTTTCATTACCTGACGAAATCATCAAGATTCAGGCCTCTTTCCTTCTCCATTCAAAGAAAGAAAGAAAAAACAAACAAACAAACAAACAAACAAAGAGGAAGAAAATTTAAATACGAGTTCTATTTACAATCTAAAATTGGTATTCTACTTTTTCATTACCTGACGAATCATCAAGATTCAGGCCTCTTTCCTTCTCCATTCAAAGAAAGAAAGAAACAAACAAACAAACAAACAAACAAAGAGGAAGAAAATTTAAATACGAGTTCTATTTACAATCTAAAATTGGTATTCTACTTTTTCATTACCTGACGAATCATCAAGATTCAGGCCTCTTCCTTCTCCATTCAAAGAAAGAAAGAAAGAAACAAACAAACAAACAAACAAAGAGGAAGAAAATTTAAATACGAGTTCTATTTACAATCTAAAATTGGTATTCTACTTTTTCATTACCTGACGAATCATCAAGATTCAGGCCTCTTTCCTTCTCCATTCAAAGAAAGAAAGAAAGAAACAAACAAACAAACAAACAAAGAGGAAGAAAATTTAAATACGAGTTCTATTTACAATCTAAAATTGGTATTCTACTTTTTCATTACCTGACGAATCATCAAGATTCAGGCCTCTTTCCTTCTCCATTCAAAGAAAGAAAGAAAGAAACAAACAAACAAACAAAGAGGAAGAAAATTTAAATACGAGTTCTATTCACAATCTAAAATTGGTATTCTACTTTTTCATTACCTGACGAATCATCAAGATTCAGGCCTCTTTCCTTCTCCATTCAAAGAAAGAAAGAAAGAAAAAAACAAACAAACAAACAAACAAACAAAGAGGAAGAAAATTTAAATACGAGTTCTATTTACAATCTAAAATTGGTATTCTACTTTTTCATTACCTGACGAATCATCAAGATTCAGGCCTCTTTCCTTCTCCATTCAAAGAAAGAAAGAAAGAAAGAAACAAACAAACAAACAAACAAACAAAGAGGAAGAAAATTAAATACGAGTTCTATTTACAATCTAAAATTGGTATTCTACTTTTTCATTACCTGACGAATCATCAAGATTCAGGCCTCTTTCCTTCTCCATTCAAAAGAAAGAAAGAAGAAAGAAAGAAAAAGAAAGAAAGAAAGAAAGAAAGAAAGAAGAAAGAAAGAAAGAAAGAAGAAAGAAAGAAAGAAGAAAGAAGAAAGAAAGAAAGAAAGAAAGAAAGAAAGAAAGAAAGAAAGAAAGAAAGAAAGAAAGA
>NW_024121643.1:0-19058 GCF_016745375.1 Pimephales promelas
GAAATTTTGAGTTTCGATATCTCAGCTCTGGAAGGGCTAGAGCCTCCATTTTTGCACTCAGGTCTAAGTCTCATGGCCCTCTATCAGAATTTGGGAAGATTGGAGAAACTTAATTTTCGCCCAAAAAAAAAACGTAAGGGGTACCACTGTCGTTTTTTTTTTCGGGCCGAATTTTTGAGTTTCGATATCTCAGCTCTGGAAGGGGCTAGAGCCTCCATTTTTGCACTCAGGTCTAAGTCTCATGGCCCTCTATCAGAATTTGGGAAGATTGGAGAAACTTAATTTTTCGCCCAAAAAAAAAAAGTAAGGGGTACCACTGTCGTTTTTTTTTTCGGGCCGAATTTTTGAGTTTCGATATCTCAGCTCTGGAAGGGGCTAGAGCCTCCATTTTTGCACTCAGGTCTAAGTCTCATGGCCCTCTATCAGAATTTGGGAAGATTGGAGAAACTTAATTTTTCGCCCAAAAAAAAAACGTAAGGGGTACCACTGTCGTTTTTTTTTTCGGGCCGAATTTTTGAGTTTCGATATCTCAGCTCTGGAAGGGGCTAGAGCCTCCATTTTTGCACTCAGGTCTAAGTCTCATGGCCCTCTATCAGAATTTGGGAAGATTGGAGAAACTTAATTTTTCGCCAAAAAAAAAAACGTAAGGGGTACCACTGTCGTTTTTTTTTTCGGGCCGAATTTTTGAGTTTCGATATCTCAGCTCTGGAAGGGGCTAGAGCCTCCATTTTTGCACTCAGGTCTAAGTCTCATGGCCCTCTATCAGAATTTGGGAAGATTGGAGAAACTTAATTTTTCGCCCAAAAAAAAAACGTAAGGGGTACCACTGTCGTTTTTTTTCGGGCGAATTTTTGAGTTTCGATATCTCAGCTCTGGAAGGGGCTAGAGCCTCCATTTTTGCACTCAGGTCTAAGTCTCATGGCCCTCTATCAGAATTTGGAAGATTGGAGAAACTTAATTTTTCGCCCAAAAAAAAAAACGTAAGGGGTACCACTGTCGTTTTTTTTTTCGGGCCGAATTTTTGAGTTTCGATATCTCAGCTCTGGAAGGGCTAGAGCCTCCATTTTTGCACTCAGGTCTAAGTCTCATGGCCCTCTATCAGAATTTGGGAAGATTGGAGAAACTTAATTTTTCGCCCAAAAAAAAAAACGTAAGGGGTACCACTGTCGTTTTTTTTTCGGGCCGAATTTTTGAGTTTCGATATCTCAGCTCTGGAAGGGCTAGAGCCTCCATTTTTGCACTCAGGTCTAAGTCTCATGGCCCTCTATCAGAATTTGGGAAGATTGGAGAAACTTAATTTTTCGCCCAAAAAAAAAACGTAAGGGGTACCACTGTCGTTTTTTTTTCGGGCCGAATTTTTGAGTTTCGATATCTCAGCTCTGGAAGGGGCTAGAGCCTCCATTTTTGCACTCAGGTCTAAGTCTCATGGCCCTCTATCAGAATTTGGGAAGATTGGAGAAACTTAATTTTTCGCCCAAAAAAAAAAACGTAAGGGGTACCACTGTCGTTTTTTTTTTCGGGCCGAATTTTTGAGTTTCGATATCTCAGCTCTGGAAGGGGCTAGAGCCTCCATTTTTGCACTCAGGTCTAAGTCTCATGGCCCTCTATCAGAATTTGGGAAGATTGGAGAAACTTAATTTTTCGCCCAAAAAAAAAAACGTAAGGGGTACCACTGTCGTTTTTTTTTCGGGCCGAATTTTTGAGTTTCGATATCTCAGCTCTGGAAGGGGCTAGAGCCTCCATTTTTGCACTCAGGTCTAAGTCTCATGGCCCTCTATCAGAATTTGGGAAGATTGGAGAAACTTAATTTTTCGCCCAAAAAAAAAACGTAAGGGGTACCACTGTCGTTTTTTTTTCGGGCCGAATTTTTGAGTTTCGATATCTCAGCTCTGGAAGGGGCTAGAGCCTCCATTTTTGCACTCAGGTCTAAGTCTCATGGCCCTCTATCAGAATTTGGGAAGATTGGAGAAACTTAATTTTTCGCCCAAAAAAAAAAACGTAAGGGGTACCACTGTCGTTTTTTTTTCGGGCCGAATTTTTGAGTTTCGATATCTCAGCTCTGGAAGGGGCTAGAGCCTCCATTTTTGCACTCAGGTCTAAGTCTCATGGCCCTCTATCAGAATTTGGGAAGATTGGAGAAACTTAATTTTTCGCCCAAAAAAAAAACGTAAGGGGTACCACTGTCGTTTTTTTTTCGGGCCGAATTTTTGAGTTTCGATATCTCAGCTCTGGAAGGGGCTAGAGCCTCCATTTTTGCACTCAGGTCTAAGTCTCATGGCCCTCTATCAGAATTTGGGAAGATTGGAGAAACTTAATTTTTCGCCCAAAAAAAAAACGTAAGGGGTACCACTGTCGTTTTTTTTTCGGGCCGAATTTTTGAGTTTCGATATCTCAGCTCTGGAAGGGGCTAGAGCCTCCATTTTTGCACTCAGGTCTAAGTCTCATGGCCCTCTATCAGAATTTGGGAAGATTGGAGAAACTTAATTTTTCGCCCAAAAAAAAAACGTAAGGGGTACCACTGTCGTTTTTTTTTCGGGCCGAATTTTTGAGTTTCGATATCTCAGCTCTGGAAGGGGCTAGAGCCTCCATTTTTGCACTCAGGTCTAAGTCTCATGGCCCTCTATCAGAATTTGGGAAGATTGGAGAAACTTAATTTTTCGCCCAAAAAAAAAAACGTAAGGGGTACCACTGTCGTTTTTTTTTCGGGCCGAATTTTTGAGTTTCGATATCTCAGCTCTGGAAGGGGCTAGAGCCTCCATTTTTGCACTCAGGTCTAAGTCTCATGGCCCTCTATCAGAATTTGGGAAGATTGGAGAAACTTAATTTTTCGCCCAAAAAAAAAAACGTAAGGGGTACCACTGTCGTTTTTTTTTCGGGCCGAATTTTTGAGTTTCGATATCTCAGCTCTGGAAGGGGCTAGAGCCTCCATTTTTGCACTCAGGTCTAAGTCTCATGGCCCTCTATCAGAATTTGGGAAGATTGGAGAAACTTAATTTTTCGCCCAAAAAAAAAAACGTAAGGGGTACCACTGTCGTTTTTTTTTCGGGCCGAATTTTTGAGTTTCGATATCTCAGCTCTGGAAGGGGCTAGAGCCTCCATTTTTGCACTCAGGTCTAAGTCTCATGGCCCTCTATCAGAATTTGGGAAGATTGGAGAAACTTAATTTTTCGCCCAAAAAAAAAACGTAAGGGGTACCACTGTCGTTTTTTTTTCGGGCCGAATTTTTGAGTTTCGATATCTCAGCTCTGGAAGGGGCTAGAGCCTCCATTTTTGCACTCAGGTCTAAGTCTCATGGCCCTCTATCAGAATTTGGGAAGATTGGAGAAACTTAATTTTTCGCCCAAAAAAAAAAACGTAAGGGGTACCACTGTCGTTTTTTTTTCGGGCCGAATTTTTGAGTTTCGATATCTCAGCTCTGGAAGGGGCTAGAGCCTCCATTTTTGCACTCAGGTCTAAGTCTCATGGCCCTCTATCAGAATTTGGGAAGATTGGAGAAACTTAATTTTTCGCCCAAAAAAAAAACGTAAGGGGTACCACTGTCGTTTTTTTTTTCGGGCCGAATTTTTGAGTTTCGATATCTCAGCTCTGGAAGGGGCTAGAGCCTCCATTTTTGCACTCAGGTCTAAGTCTCATGGCCCTCTATCAGAATTTGGGAAGATTGGAGAAACTTAATTTTTCGCCCAAAAAAAAAACGTAAGGGGTACCACTGTCGTTTTTTTTTTCGGGCCGAATTTTTGAGTTTCGATATCTCAGCTCTGGAAGGGGCTAGAGCCTCCATTTTTGCACTCAGGTCTAAGTCTCATGGCCCTCTATCAGAATTTGGGAAGATTGGAGAAACTTAATTTTTCGCCCAAAAAAAAAACGTAAGGGGTACCACTGTCGTTTTTTTTTCGGGCCGAATTTTTGAGTTTCGATATCTCAGCTCTGGAAGGGGCTAGAGCCTCCATTTTTGCACTCAGGTCTAAGTCTCATGGCCCTCTATCAGAATTTGGGAAGATTGGAGAAACTTAATTTTTCGCCCAAAAAAAAAAACGTAAGGGGTACCACTGTCGTTTTTTTTTCGGGCCGAATTTTTGAGTTTCGATATCTCAGCTCTGGAAGGGGCTAGAGCCTCCATTTTTGCACTCAGGTCTAAGTCTCATGGCCCTCTATCAGAATTTGGGAAGATTGGAGAAACTTAATTTTTCGCCCAAAAAAAAAAACGTAAGGGGTACCACTGTCGTTTTTTTTTCGGGCCGAATTTTTGAGTTTCGATATCTCAGCTCTGGAAGGGGCTAGAGCCTCCATTTTTGCACTCAGGTCTAAGTCTCATGGCCCTCTATCAGAATTTGGGAAGATTGGAGAAACTTAATTTTTCGCCCAAAAAAAAAACGTAAGGGGTACCACTGTCGTTTTTTTTTCGGGCCGAATTTTTGAGTTTCGATATCTCAGCTCTGGAAGGGGCTAGAGCCTCCATTTTTGCACTCAGGTCTAAGTCTCATGGCCCTCTATCAGAATTTGGGAAGATTGGAGAAACTTAATTTTTCGCCCAAAAAAAAAACGTAAGGGGTACCACTGTCGTTTTTTTTTCGGGCCGAATTTTTGAGTTTCGATATCTCAGCTCTGGAAGGGGCTAGAGCCTCCATTTTTGCACTCAGGTCTAAGTCTCATGGCCCTCTATCAGAATTTGGGAAGATTGGAGAAACTTAATTTTTCGCCCAAAAAAAAAACGTAAGGGGTACCACTGTCGTTTTTTTTTCGGGCCGAATTTTTGAGTTTCGATATCTCAGCTCTGGAAGGGGCTAGAGCCTCCATTTTTGCACTCAGGTCTAAGTCTCATGGCCCTCTATCAGAATTTGGGAAGATTGGAGAAACTTAATTTTTCGCCCAAAAAAAAAAACGTAAGGGGTACCACTGTCGTTTTTTTTTCGGGCCGAATTTTTGAGTTTCGATATCTCAGCTCTGGAAGGGGCTAGAGCCTCCATTTTTGCACTCAGGTCTAAGTCTCATGGCCCTCTATCAGAATTTGGGAAGATTGGAGAAACTTAATTTTTCGCCCAAAAAAAAAAACGTAAGGGGTACCACTGTCGTTTTTTTTTCGGGCCGAATTTTTGAGTTTCGATATCTCAGCTCTGGAAGGGGCTAGAGCCTCCATTTTTGCACTCAGGTCTAAGTCTCATGGCCCTCTATCAGAATTTGGGAAGATTGGAGAAACTTAATTTTTCGCCCAAAAAAAAAACGTAAGGGGTACCACTGTCGTTTTTTTTTTCGGGCCGAATTTTTGAGTTTCGATATCTCAGCTCTGGAAGGGGCTAGAGCCTCCATTTTTGCACTCAGGTCTAAGTCTCATGGCCCTCTATCAGAATTTGGGAAGATTGGAGAAACTTAATTTTTCGCCCAAAAAAAAAAACGTAAGGGGTACCACTGTCGTTTTTTTTTCGGGCCGAATTTTTGAGTTTCGATATCTCAGCTCTGGAAGGGGCTAGAGCCTCCATTTTTGCACTCAGGTCTAAGTCTCATGGCCCTCTATCAGAATTTGGGAAGATTGGAGAAACTTAATTTTTCGCCCAAAAAAAAAACGTAAGGGGTACCACTGTCGTTTTTTTTTCGGGCCGAATTTTTGAGTTTCGATATCTCAGCTCTGGAAGGGGCTAGAGCCTCCATTTTTGCACTCAGGTCTAAGTCTCATGGCCCTCTATCAGAATTTGGGAAGATTGGAGAAACTTAATTTTTCGCCCAAAAAAAAAACGTAAGGGGTACCACTGTCGTTTTTTTTTCGGGCCGAATTTTTGAGTTTCGATATCTCAGCTCTGGAAGGGGCTAGAGCCTCCATTTTTGCACTCAGGTCTAAGTCTCATGGCCCTCTATCAGAATTTGGGAAGATTGGAGAAACTTAATTTTTCGCCCAAAAAAAAAAACGTAAGGGGTACCACTGTCGTTTTTTTTTCGGGCCGAATTTTTGAGTTTCGATATCTCAGCTCTGGAAGGGGCTAGAGCCTCCATTTTTGCACTCAGGTCTAAGTCTCATGGCCCTCTATCAGAATTTGGGAAGATTGGAGAAACTTAATTTTTCGCCCAAAAAAAAAAACGTAAGGGGTACCACTGTCGTTTTTTTTTCGGGCCGAATTTTTGAGTTTCGATATCTCAGCTCTGGAAGGGGCTAGAGCCTCCATTTTTGCACTCAGGTCTAAGTCTCATGGCCCTCTATCAGAATTTGGGAAGATTGGAGAAACTTAATTTTTCGCCCAAAAAAAAAACGTAAGGGGTACCACTGTCGTTTTTTTTTTCGGGCCGAATTTTTGAGTTTCGATATCTCAGCTCTGGAAGGGGCTAGAGCCTCCATTTTTGCACTCAGGTCTAAGTCTCATGGCCCTCTATCAGAATTTGGGAAGATTGGAGAAACTTAATTTTTCGCCCAAAAAAAAAACGTAAGGGGTACCACTGTCGTTTTTTTTTCGGGCCGAATTTTTGAGTTTCGATATCTCAGCTCTGGAAGGGGCTAGAGCCTCCATTTTTGCACTCAGGTCTAAGTCTCATGGCCCTCTATCAGAATTTGGGAAGATTGGAGAAACTTAATTTTTCGCCCAAAAAAAAAACGTAAGGGGTACCACTGTCGTTTTTTTTTCGGGCCGAATTTTTGAGTTTCGATATCTCAGCTCTGGAAGGGGCTAGAGCCTCCATTTTTGCACTCAGGTCTAAGTCTCATGGCCCTCTATCAGAATTTGGGAAGATTGGAGAAACTTAATTTTTCGCCCAAAAAAAAAAACGTAAGGGGTACCACTGTCGTTTTTTTTTCGGGCCGAATTTTTGAGTTTCGATATCTCAGCTCTGGAAGGGGCTAGAGCCTCCATTTTTGCACTCAGGTCTAAGTCTCATGGCCCTCTATCAGAATTTGGGAAGATTGGAGAAACTTAATTTTTCGCCCAAAAAAAAAAACGTAAGGGGTACCACTGTCGTTTTTTTTTCGGGCCGAATTTTTGAGTTTCGATATCTCAGCTCTGGAAGGGGCTAGAGCCTCCATTTTTGCACTCAGGTCTAAGTCTCATGGCCCTCTATCAGAATTTGGGAAGATTGGAGAAACTTAATTTTTCGCCCAAAAAAAAAAACGTAAGGGGTACCACTGTCGTTTTTTTTTCGGGCCGAATTTTTGAGTTTCGATATCTCAGCTCTGGAAGGGGCTAGAGCCTCCATTTTTGCACTCAGGTCTAAGTCTCATGGCCCTCTATCAGAATTTGGGAAGATTGGAGAAACTTAATTTTTCGCCCAAAAAAAAAAACGTAAGGGGTACCACTGTCGTTTTTTTTTCGGGCCGAATTTTTGAGTTTCGATATCTCAGCTCTGGAAGGGGCTAGAGCCTCCATTTTTGCACTCAGGTCTAAGTCTCATGGCCCTCTATCAGAATTTGGGAAGATTGGAGAAACTTAATTTTTCGCCCAAAAAAAAAAACGTAAGGGGTACCACTGTCGTTTTTTTTTCGGGCCGAATTTTTGAGTTTCGATATCTCAGCTCTGGAAGGGGCTAGAGCCTCCATTTTTGCACTCAGGTCTAAGTCTCATGGCCCTCTATCAGAATTTGGGAAGATTGGAGAAACTTAATTTTTCGCCCAAAAAAAAAAACGTAAGGGGTACCACTGTCGTTTTTTTTTCGGGCCGAATTTTTGAGTTTCGATATCTCAGCTCTGGAAGGGGCTAGAGCCTCCATTTTTGCACTCAGGTCTAAGTCTCATGGCCCTCTATCAGAATTTGGGAAGATTGGAGAAACTTAATTTTTCGCCCAAAAAAAAAAACGTAAGGGGTACCACTGTCGTTTTTTTTTCGGGCCGAATTTTTGAGTTTCGATATCTCAGCTCTGGAAGGGGCTAGAGCCTCCATTTTTGCACTCAGGTCTAAGTCTCATGGCCCTCTATCAGAATTTGGGAAGATTGGAGAAACTTAATTTTTCGCCCAAAAAAAAAAACGTAAGGGGTACCACTGTCGTTTTTTTTTCGGGCCGAATTTTTGAGTTTCGATATCTCAGCTCTGGAAGGGGCTAGAGCCTCCATTTTTGCACTCAGGTCTAAGTCTCATGGCCCTCTATCAGAATTTGGGAAGATTGGAGAAACTTAATTTTTCGCCCAAAAAAAAAACGTAAGGGGTACCACTGTCGTTTTTTTTTTCGGGCCGAATTTTTGAGTTTCGATATCTCAGCTCTGGAAGGGGCTAGAGCCTCCATTTTTGCACTCAGGTCTAAGTCTCATGGCCCTCTATCAGAATTTGGGAAGATTGGAGAAACTTAATTTTTCGCCCAAAAAAAAAAACGTAAGGGGTACCACTGTCGTTTTTTTTTCGGGCCGAATTTTTGAGTTTCGATATCTCAGCTCTGGAAGGGGCTAGAGCCTCCATTTTTGCACTCAGGTCTAAGTCTCATGGCCCTCTATCAGAATTTGGGAAGATTGGAGAAACTTAATTTTTCGCCCAAAAAAAAAAACGTAAGGGGTACCACTGTCGTTTTTTTTTCGGGCCGAATTTTTGAGTTTCGATATCTCAGCTCTGGAAGGGGCTAGAGCCTCCATTTTTGCACTCAGGTCTAAGTCTCATGGCCCTCTATCAGAATTTGGGAAGATTGGAGAAACTTAATTTTTCGCCCAAAAAAAAAACGTAAGGGGTACCACTGTCGTTTTTTTTTCGGGCCGAATTTTTGAGTTTCGATATCTCAGCTCTGGAAGGGGCTAGAGCCTCCATTTTTGCACTCAGGTCTAAGTCTCATGGCCCTCTATCAGAATTTGGGAAGATTGGAGAAACTTAATTTTTCGCCCAAAAAAAAAACGTAAGGGGTACCACTGTCGTTTTTTTTTCGGGCCGAATTTTTGAGTTTCGATATCTCAGCTCTGGAAGGGGCTAGAGCCTCCATTTTTGCACTCAGGTCTAAGTCTCATGGCCCTCTATCAGAATTTGGGAAGATTGGAGAAACTTAATTTTTCGCCCAAAAAAAAAAACGTAAGGGGTACCACTGTCGTTTTTTTTTCGGGCCGAATTTTTGAGTTTCGATATCTCAGCTCTGGAAGGGGCTAGAGCCTCCATTTTTGCACTCAGGTCTAAGTCTCATGGCCCTCTATCAGAATTTGGGAAGATTGGAGAAACTTAATTTTTCGCCCAAAAAAAAAAACGTAAGGGGTACCACTGTCGTTTTTTTTTCGGGCCGAATTTTTGAGTTTCGATATCTCAGCTCTGGAAGGGGCTAGAGCCTCCATTTTTGCACTCAGGTCTAAGTCTCATGGCCCTCTATCAGAATTTGGGAAGATTGGAGAAACTTAATTTTTCGCCCAAAAAAAAAAACGTAAGGGGTACCACTGTCGTTTTTTTTTTCGGGCCGAATTTTTGAGTTTCGATATCTCAGCTCTGGAAGGGGCTAGAGCCTCCATTTTTGCACTCAGGTCTAAGTCTCATGGCCCTCTATCAGAATTTGGGAAGATTGGAGAAACTTAATTTTTCGCCCAAAAAAAAAAACGTAAGGGGTACCACTGTCGTTTTTTTTTTCGGGCCGAATTTTTGAGTTTCGATATCTCAGCTCTGGAAGGGGCTAGAGCCTCCATTTTTGCACTCAGGTCTAAGTCTCATGGCCCTCTATCAGAATTTGGGAAGATTGGAGAAACTTAATTTTTCGCCCAAAAAAAAAACGTAAGGGGTACCACTGTCGTTTTTTTTTCGGGCCGAATTTTTGAGTTTCGATATCTCAGCTCTGGAAGGGGCTAGAGCCTCCATTTTTGCACTCAGGTCTAAGTCTCATGGCCCTCTATCAGAATTTGGGAAGATTGGAGAAACTTAATTTTTCGCCCAAAAAAAAAACGTAAGGGGTACCACTGTCGTTTTTTTTTCGGGCCGAATTTTTGAGTTTCGATATCTCAGCTCTGGAAGGGGCTAGAGCCTCCATTTTTGCACTCAGGTCTAAGTCTCATGGCCCTCTATCAGAATTTGGGAAGATTGGAGAAACTTAATTTTTCGCCCAAAAAAAAAACGTAAGGGGTACCACTGTCGTTTTTTTTTCGGGCCGAATTTTTGAGTTTCGATATCTCAGCTCTGGAAGGGGCTAGAGCCTCCATTTTTGCACTCAGGTCTAAGTCTCATGGCCCTCTATCAGAATTTGGGAAGATTGGAGAAACTTAATTTTTCGCCCAAAAAAAAAACGTAAGGGGTACCACTGTCGTTTTTTTTTCGGGCCGAATTTTTGAGTTTCGATATCTCAGCTCTGGAAGGGGCTAGAGCCTCCATTTTTGCACTCAGGTCTAAGTCTCATGGCCCTCTATCAGAATTTGGGAAGATTGGAGAAACTTAATTTTTCGCCCAAAAAAAAAAACGTAAGGGGTACCACTGTCGTTTTTTTTTCGGGCCGAATTTTTGAGTTTCGATATCTCAGCTCTGGAAGGGGCTAGAGCCTCCATTTTTGCACTCAGGTCTAAGTCTCATGGCCCTCTATCAGAATTTGGGAAGATTGGAGAAACTTAATTTTTCGCCCAAAAAAAAAACGTAAGGGGTACCACTGTCGTTTTTTTTTCGGGCCGAATTTTTGAGTTTCGATATCTCAGCTCTGGAAGGGGCTAGAGCCTCCATTTTTGCACTCAGGTCTAAGTCTCATGGCCCTCTATCAGAATTTGGGAAGATTGGAGAAACTTAATTTTTCGCCCAAAAAAAAAACGTAAGGGGTACCACTGTCGTTTTTTTTTTCGGGCCGAATTTTTGAGTTTCGATATCTCAGCTCTGGAAGGGGCTAGAGCCTCCATTTTTGCACTCAGGTCTAAGTCTCATGGCCCTCTATCAGAATTTGGGAAGATTGGAGAAACTTAATTTTTCGCCCAAAAAAAAAAACGTAAGGGGTACCACTGTCGTTTTTTTTTCGGGCCGAATTTTTGAGTTTCGATATCTCAGCTCTGGAAGGGGCTAGAGCCTCCATTTTTGCACTCAGGTCTAAGTCTCATGGCCCTCTATCAGAATTTGGGAAGATTGGAGAAACTTAATTTTTCGCCCAAAAAAAAAACGTAAGGGGTACCACTGTCGTTTTTTTTTCGGGCCGAATTTTTGAGTTTCGATATCTCAGCTCTGGAAGGGGCTAGAGCCTCCATTTTTGCACTCAGGTCTAAGTCTCATGGCCCTCTATCAGAATTTGGGAAGATTGGAGAAACTTAATTTTTCGCCCAAAAAAAAAACGTAAGGGGTACCACTGTCGTTTTTTTTTCGGGCCGAATTTTTGAGTTTCGATATCTCAGCTC
Source organism: Pimephales promelas (assembly GCF_016745375.1). The sequence continues at coordinate 11,222 of NW_024121643.1, forward strand.
TGGAAGGGGCTAGAGCCTCCATTTTTGCACTCAGGTCTAAGTCTCATGGCCCTCTATCAGAATTTGGGAAGATTGGAGAAACTTAATTTTTCGCCCAAAAAAAAAACGTAAGGGGTACCACTGTCGTTTTTTTTTCGGGCCGAATTTTTGAGTTTCGATATCTCAGCTCTGGAAGGGGCTAGAGCCTCCATTTTTGCACTCAGGTCTAAGTCTCATGGCCCTCTATCAGAATTTGGGAAGATTGGAGAAACTTAATTTTTCGCCCAAAAAAAAAAACGTAAGGGGTACCACTGTCGTTTTTTTTTCGGGCCGAATTTTTGAGTTTCGATATCTCAGCTCTGGAAGGGGCTAGAGCCTCCATTTTTGCACTCAGGTCTAAGTCTCATGGCCCTCTATCAGAATTTGGGAAGATTGGAGAAACTTAATTTTTCGCCCAAAAAAAAAACGTAAGGGGTACCACTGTCGTTTTTTTTTCGGGCCGAATTTTTGAGTTTCGATATCTCAGCTCTGGAAGGGGCTAGAGCCTCCATTTTTGCACTCAGGTCTAAGTCTCATGGCCCTCTATCAGAATTTGGGAAGATTGGAGAAACTTAATTTTTCGCCCAAAAAAAAAAACGTAAGGGGTACCACTGTCGTTTTTTTTTCGGGCCGAATTTTTGAGTTTCGATATCTCAGCTCTGGAAGGGGCTAGAGCCTCCATTTTTGCACTCAGGTCTAAGTCTCATGGCCCTCTATCAGAATTTGGGAAGATTGGAGAAACTTAATTTTTCGCCCAAAAAAAAAAACGTAAGGGGTACCACTGTCGTTTTTTTTTCGGGCCGAATTTTTGAGTTTCGATATCTCAGCTCTGGAAGGGGCTAGAGCCTCCATTTTTGCACTCAGGTCTAAGTCTCATGGCCCTCTATCAGAATTTGGGAAGATTGGAGAAACTTAATTTTTCGCCCAAAAAAAAAAACGTAAGGGGTACCACTGTCGTTTTTTTTTCGGGCCGAATTTTTGAGTTTCGATATCTCAGCTCTGGAAGGGGCTAGAGCCTCCATTTTTGCACTCAGGTCTAAGTCTCATGGCCCTCTATCAGAATTTGGGAAGATTGGAGAAACTTAATTTTTCGCCCAAAAAAAAAACGTAAGGGGTACCACTGTCGTTTTTTTTTCGGGCCGAATTTTTGAGTTTCGATATCTCAGCTCTGGAAGGGGCTAGAGCCTCCATTTTTGCACTCAGGTCTAAGTCTCATGGCCCTCTATCAGAATTTGGGAAGATTGGAGAAACTTAATTTTTCGCCCAAAAAAAAAAACGTAAGGGGTACCACTGTCGTTTTTTTTTCGGGCCGAATTTTTGAGTTTCGATATCTCAGCTCTGGAAGGGGCTAGAGCCTCCATTTTTGCACTCAGGTCTAAGTCTCATGGCCCTCTATCAGAATTTGGGAAGATTGGAGAAACTTAATTTTTCGCCCAAAAAAAAAACGTAAGGGGTACCACTGTCGTTTTTTTTTCGGGCCGAATTTTTGAGTTTCGATATCTCAGCTCTGGAAGGGGCTAGAGCCTCCATTTTTGCACTCAGGTCTAAGTCTCATGGCCCTCTATCAGAATTTGGGAAGATTGGAGAAACTTAATTTTTCGCCCAAAAAAAAAAACGTAAGGGGTACCACTGTCGTTTTTTTTTCGGGCCGAATTTTTGAGTTTCGATATCTCAGCTCTGGAAGGGGCTAGAGCCTCCATTTTTGCACTCAGGTCTAAGTCTCATGGCCCTCTATCAGAATTTGGGAAGATTGGAGAAACTTAATTTTTCGCCCAAAAAAAAAACGTAAGGGGTACCACTGTCGTTTTTTTTTCGGGCCGAATTTTTGAGTTTCGATATCTCAGCTCTGGAAGGGGCTAGAGCCTCCATTTTTGCACTCAGGTCTAAGTCTCATGGCCCTCTATCAGAATTTGGGAAGATTGGAGAAACTTAATTTTTCGCCCAAAAAAAAAACGTAAGGGGTACCACTGTCGTTTTTTTTTTCGGGCCGAATTTTTGAGTTTCGATATCTCAGCTCTGGAAGGGGCTAGAGCCTCCATTTTTGCACTCAGGTCTAAGTCTCATGGCCCTCTATCAGAATTTGGGAAGATTGGAGAAACTTAATTTTTCGCCCAAAAAAAAAACGTAAGGGGTACCACTGTCGTTTTTTTTTTCGGGCCGAATTTTTGAGTTTCGATATCTCAGCTCTGGAAGGGGCTAGAGCCTCCATTTTTGCACTCAGGTCTAAGTCTCATGGCCCTCTATCAGAATTTGGGAAGATTGGAGAAACTTAATTTTTCGCCCCAAAAAAAAAACGTAAGGGGTACCACTGTCGTTTTTTTTTTCGGGCCGAATTTTTGAGTTTCGATATCTCAGCTCTGGAAGGGGCTAGAGCCTCCATTTTTGCACTCAGGTCTAAGTCTCATGGCCCTCTATCAGAATTTGGGAAGATTGGAGAAACTTAATTTTTCGCCCAAAAAAAAAAACGTAAGGGGTACCACTGTCGTTTTTTTTTTCGGGCCGAATTTTTGAGTTTCGATATCTCAGCTCTGGAAGGGGCTAGAGCCTCCATTTTTGCACTCAGGTCTAAGTCTCATGGCCCTCTATCAGAATTTGGGAAGATTGGAGAAACTTAATTTTAACCACGTTAACGGTGTTAACCATAACCTTTTAAATACTCGACCTAGTTCCGTTAGCAACGGGAAGAAACTCCTGTAACTTCAGTGCCCAACCCGTATCACGACAAGACGTGAAATAATCATGTTGGTCCATTTTGGAAAACGTGTAGCTGTCACGGTTTAGTTTAAACTCAAAACCATAAATAGGGCTATACTGCCCTCTTGTGTCAAATTATATTTCTATATTTATTTTTCCAACAAATAAAACCAAACCGTCAATAAAAATTAATTCAATACACCTTTGACCTCAACAGACTCAGTGGCTCAATTGATAAAGCGTTGGGCTTTAATCAAGAAGATCTGAGTTCAAATCCCATTCTTGCTTACGTTAAATTGTTGTGATTATATCAAACAAAGTGGCTAAAACAACATTTCTTCAACCCAGTATCACGACAAGACGTGAAATAATCACGTTGGTCCACTTTTGAAAACGTGTAGATTTCACGGTTTAAACCCCCTCAAACGTGAAACTTACACTTAAACTGAAACTTACCATCACGACCTATTGGTTTTCATTAAACCGAGAAAAATGGAATTTTGTTTTATTGACGATCACTGAGAAATGGTCTATTATTTAAAATGCAAAAAACATTTATTATTTTCAAGGTGAAAAGGATTCATTTGCCTCGATCCACGCCGAAGCAGCCTAAATAGTCCACTTTGGAAAATGTGTAGATGTCACGGTTTAACCCCCTCAAACGTGAAACTTACACGTTTGCGTTAACACGCTCCAGTGGAGAGATATCCAGATGGGTTTTCATTAAACCGAGAAAAATGGAATTTTGTTTTATTTACGATCACTGAGAAATGTTCTATTAGACATAACGCTAAATGCTCTTCACCAAGAAAGACCTTTCTAATTGTGTGTTGGTGCATGGTGTAGGCTATGTATTTGTGTAGTTAGTTTAAAAATGTATGTTAAATAAACCTCACATTACCAGTGAATCCTAATTACATGATGTGATTTTTAATTAATGTATCTTTGTATCGTTGTATCTTAAAATGTATTATTTAATTAAAATATCTATGTTATATTTTTAATGTGCAACAAGTGAACATTGGGAACAAGCTCAACATGTGCTCAACAATAATTTACATAGCCAGTTATGAAAAATGGAGGAGATTTATCAAATCGAAAACTAAAGGAGAAAAACAGACTGCCTATATGTGCTTGTTTCGATATCCAGGGTGGCAACCAATATAGCCAGAAAATACATACATGTGACAATATTTCAGGTGGGGATCATCAACATTTGCTTCTTAGACATCCTAAAGACTGTAAAAATACAAAAGTTAGAAAACATATATCAGAAGGGTCCATAGGGGAGGAGTTCCAGTGATCTAATGTCACCATTTTTTGACATTTTTTGGTGTTTATTTGAGTTTTTATGCACTATACATCATCTAATCAAGACAATCCTCATATCTATCAATTCCTCATGCAAAGACGAAGAGAAAATGGGGTAGATTGTGTCTGTAGGATGTATTGTTCAGATTCTATGTAGGTTTAAAGTTTTCATTTTCCGCAGCCAAAAATCAAGCACGGACACAAAAGATGATACAAAAAATCACATATGGGACAAAAATTTGCGCGGGGAACATCAAAATTCCTTTTCTAGACACCTTAAGGATTACAAAAAACTAGGTTAAAAAAATATATCTTTCGGGTGCAGGTGAACCCCCCCCCTTCCTACCAGACTGTGTTAAGCGCTGAAAGAACCTTTTAAGGTTCTATATAAAACCTTTTCTTCTAAGAGTGTACACTTTTCAAAATAATGTATTGTTTTTAAAATGTAACATTAACACGACAGTCATTTGAATGTAGCCTTCATAAAAATGTAAAGCAAAATATAAATGTGCAAAAAATGGAAACGACTTGTATTTTTAATGTTGAGTATCAGTACTATTTAGTCGACTATGCACATACCAATTAATGGACCTTATTGTATATGTATAAAAAAACAAAACAGTAATTCATGTGCATACTATCCTGCTCAATAAAAGTTAAAAACTTAAAGAAGGGTGCACACTTGCTAAATTGTTAAATGTTTATACTCTTGCTTAACCTGACCTAAAGCAGTGGCTTGTTCAGTTTAGAATAATAACAGATGCATCCTTGTTTTTAGTGTTGAGAGTTTGTAATTCACAGTAAAAGATGCAGTGGTCAAAATGTTGCAGAGATCACCAGAACCTAGTGGAAAGCAATCCATGACCTTGGGAAAAAAATGCTTGAAAGAGACTGAATATTGAGGAGAAAGTAGTGGAGAAGAGGCGAAGGGCACAGTCGATTTTGTTTTTGTTTTTGAAGATGGTTCACACATGCAGGGAGGATACAGGGAAGGATGTGCAGTGAGCCGATTCCCTGCTAGAGCCACTCAAGACATGTGTTTTTAGAAATGAATTACAACGAGAGAGAGAAAAAATATGATTCAAGTCAAAATGGGATCATGTTAAAGGGTTAGTTCACCCAAAAATGAAAACGAAGTCATTAATTACTCACTCCCATGCTGTACCAACCCCGTAAGACCTTCGTTCCTCTTCGGAACACAAATGAATATATTTTTGATTAAATTTGAGAAGTGGATCACTGCTACATAGGCTGCCTAAGGGATTGAAACTTGACGGCCCAGAAAGTCAATGAAGAAAATGTTCAAATTCCATGTGATAACAGTGGCTCAACTATAAGTTTATCAACCAACAAGAATAGTTTTTGTGCGAAAAAACAACAAAAATAACGACTTTATTCGACTATTCCTTTTCTTCCTTGTAGGCCTGAGACGAGACTTCAAGCGATTTCCATGACGCATGCGCGAGATTGCGATCTCCTTCTACTACTTCAGTTCAGTTCTCGCATATTCGTCATACATGGAGAGAGACATATGGGGGAGAGTTGTGGAAGACCTACTTCATGTTAAGCACAAATATAAAGCCTACTGATATAGATAAGACAATGTCAGTAGTATTGACAGCAAAATAGTCTACAGAATATTTCGTGCTGTATTGACCGGTGCAATATTTGAAAATTGATAATTATTTATTTATGTTTAAATTATATTTATATCTGAATTTGTCAAAACCTAGACTTTCAAGCATAAAAATGTAATTTATTCATGTGTATTCGTCTACAAAATAACCTATAAACATCTTTTCTTATTCTATTTTGCCTGGAATCGCTTCCAACGTGTCGTGCGAAAAATAGGCGTCTGTTCTATTTCTAGCATGCACACATTTTCCGTGCACGTGTCACGCAGGTAGTGTGCAAGCTCTAATCTGTTAACATGGGAGGCGAAATAAAAACGGACACTGAGACGCTTACACCATGCAGCCAGTGTGTCTCCGGCCTTATACCTACACGGAAGTACACTGTAATTACGTGAACATACGCTGTAATTTCAGTTTACTTACACAGTTGTTTGCGGCTTTAAGTATTACGTACTTACATCTAAAAATAAGTACAAAGTGTTATTGTGTTCCTGCTGTATTGTAAAACACTTTTGCTGCTATTGGGGTATGATACGGGTAAGGTTAGGGATAGGTGTGGTGGTATGGGTCGGTTTAAGGGTGGGTTAAGATGCAAGGGTAGGGTCAACAGTGTAATTACAAATGTAATTACATGAATTAATTACAGCTGTAATTACATGCAGGTGTTTTTAAAATGTAAGTACAATGTATGTACACAATAAGTCCATTGTATCAAATTATTAATTTCAATGTAAGTACATAGTACTTAAAGCCACTTAATATAAAGTGGGACCCATAATTTTAATAGAAAAACAGTTAAGTTCAAGCATCTAGTCTAAATACTGCTTACATGTATGACATAGAGTGGGAATTAAAATCGCAGTGAAATTACAGGTACAGTCGACCAACAGCACAGGCGAGTATTAGCAGTGTATTGGGATCAGAAACAAGGTTCTTACATCTACATTAACTCTCCGGGTGAAACACAAGTATCAAACGCGAAACGCAAGTAACTTTGTGGGCGCTGTTGCTATTATACTGGCGGTATAGATGACTCTTGCGCCCGACGCAAATCTAAAATGTGTTGGTCTGAAGTATACGTGTGGTTGGGCGTAACGTGCAATAACGCGCCACTGACATTAGACTCGTTTTTTCCTGGTCTGTGGCGGAAATTTGTTCTGAAACTGCAAAATAGCACCAGGGAACGTTTACACCAGAACACGCGCTAGTTCATTCCCTAATTTACCAACGTGCCCGTGCAAAATAGGAATGGTACTTGCGTCGATGTACAAAGTCAATTGCGCCGGGTGCAGGGCCCTGATTCTTTCTGTTTATTAATGTATTCATTGATTGACGTATCTCTCTCCTGTTCACTGCCGGTGCTCGGCTCTCTGTTCTTTCTAGACATAAATACACTGGAGAGCAGGTCGGGTGTGAAGCACTCTTGCGACTCCTGCTGCCTGAGGTCTGTGATTATTTCAGCAGGTCAGAGAAATCCAATAGCTCAGCTTTGGATGACCTTTAAGAGCGCTCCAGGCCTGTGTTCTCCCTACCAGACCTCTGCTGGGATCTTTCAATGAAGGTTTGATACAATCACCACAAAGCACACGTTCTCAGAACTTGGTGAGCTGGCAGTCATTAATCAAACCTCTTTAAAAGAATCCGAATTCGCATGCTTTTGAATTTTAAGCTCCATCACAATACAGATATTGACCAGGCTGTGTCTTGTTTTAGTGTTAGTTTACATTAGTGCTGGTTTTCATATTCTTTTGGTCTTGAAAATCACAATACAATAGCATTAGGGGAAAATGTTTAGATGCTGTTTTATTTGAAAGTGATGAGATGTATGATTTTAAAGTGTGGTGTGCCACAAGTCTCGGTCTTGGGCCCATTGTTGTTTTCAATGGCCCATAAGTTATGTTTGATTTTCATTTATCAATTGAAAACCACATTTCTAATGTTCGTTTCAACTATTATAAGACAGTATTTCCCGTGCTTTCAGCGACTCACAGAACAAAACGATCAAAACTGTATTGTGGGATGAACGTTTAAATCAGAAACTTTGGAAAAGTAGTGTTCTGGTCTGTTTTTATTCAACATTAGTAATCTGATCAACGTAACATGAGTCATCAACTTTTATGGGTCAGCATTTGGAGGAAAACACATTAACATAATCTTCAAAAGGATTTCAAGCGTGGGAA
>NW_024121643.1:19558-64519 GCF_016745375.1 Pimephales promelas
GGAAGGGGCTAGAGCCTCCATTTTTGCACTCAGGTCTAAGTCTCATGGCCTCTATCAGAATTTGGGAAGATTGGAGAAACTTAATTTTTCGCCCAAAAAAAAAAACGTAAGGGGTACCACTGTCGTTTTTTTTTCGGGCCGAATTTTTGAGTTTCGATATCTCAGCTCTGGAAGGGGCTAGAGCCTCCATTTTTGCACTCAGGTCTAAGTCTCATGGCCCTCTATCAGAATTTGGGAAGATTGGAGAAACTTAATTTTTCGCCCCAAAAAAAAAACGTAAGGGGTACCACTGTCGTTTTTTTTTCGGGCCGAATTTTTGAGTTTCGATATCTCAGCTCTGGAAGGGGCTAGAGCCTCCATTTTTGCACTCAGGTCTAAGTCTCATGGCCCTCTATCAGAATTTGGGAAGATTGGAGAAACTTAATTTTTCGCCCAAAAAAAAACGTAAGGGGTACCACTGTCGTTTTTTTTTCGGGCCGAATTTTTGAGTTTCGATATCTCAGCTCTGGAAGGGGCTAGAGCCTCCATTTTTGCACTCAGGTCTAAGTCTCATGGCCCTCTATCAGAATTTGGGAAGATTGGAGAAACTTAATTTTTCGCCCAAAAAAAAAAAACGTAAGGGGTACCACTGTCGTTTTTTTTTTCGGGCCGAATTTTTGAGTTTCGATATCTCAGCTCTGGAAGGGGCTAGAGCCTCCATTTTTGCACTCAGGTCTAAGTCTCATGGCCCTCTATCAGAATTTGGGAAGATTGGAGAAACTTAATTTTTCGCCCCAAAAAAAAAACGTAAGGGGTACCACTGTCGTTTTTTTTTCGGGCCGAATTTTTGAGTTTCGATATCTCAGCTCTGGAAGGGGCTAGAGCCTCCATTTTTGCACTCAGGTCTAAGTCTCATGGCCCTCTATCAGAATTTGGGAAGATTGGAGAAACTTAATTTTTTCCCAAAAAAAAAAAACGTAAGGGGTACCACTGTCGTTTTTTTTCGGGCCGAATTTTTGAGTTTCGATATCTCAGCTCTGGAAGGGGCTAGAGCCTCCATTTTTGCACTCAGGTCTAAGTCTCATGGCCCTCTATCAGAATTTGGGAAGATTGGAGAAACTTAATTTTTCGCCCAAAAAAAAAAACGTAAGGGGTACCACTGTCGTTTTTTTTTTCGGGCCGAATTTTTGAGTTTCGATATCTCAGCTCTGGAAGGGGCTAGAGCCTCCATTTTTGCACTCAGGTCTAAGTCTCATGGCCCTCTATCAGAATTTGGGAAGATTGGAGAAACTTAATTTTTCGCCCAAAAAAAAACGTAAGGGGTACCACTGTCGTTTTTTTTTTCGGGCCGAATTTTTGAGTTTCGATATCTCAGCTCTGGAAGGGGCTAGAGCCTCCATTTTTGCACTCAGGTCTAAGTCTCATGGCCCTCTATCAGAATTTGGGAAGATTGGAGAAACTTAATTTTTCGCCCCAAAAAAAAACGTAAGGGGTACCACTGTCGTTTTTTTTTCGGGCCGAATTTTTGAGTTTCGATATCTCAGCTCTGGAAGGGGCTAGAGCCTCCATTTTTGCACTCAGGTCTAAGTCTCATGGCCCTCTATCAGAATTTGGGAAGATTGGAGAAACTTAATTTTTCGCCCAAAAAAAAAAACGTAAGGGGTACCACTGTCGTTTTTTTTTCGGGCCGAATTTTTGAGTTTCGATATCTCAGCTCTGGAAGGGGCTAGAGCCTCCATTTTTGCACTCAGGTCTAAGTCTCATGGCCCTCTATCAGAATTTGGGAAGATTGGAGAAACTTAATTTTTCGCCCCAAAAAAAAAAACGTAAGGGGTACCACTGTCGTTTTTTTTTTCGGGCCGAATTTTTGAGTTTCGATATCTCAGCTCTGGAAGGGGCTAGAGCCTCCATTTTTGCACTCAGGTCTAAGTCTCATGGCCCTCTATCAGAATTTGGGAAGATTGGAGAAACTTAATTTTTCGCCCAAAAAAAAAACGTAAGGGGTACCACTGTCGTTTTTTTTTCGGGCCGAATTTTTGAGTTTCGATATCTCAGCTCTGGAAGGGGCTAGAGCCTCCATTTTTGCACTCAGGTCTAAGTCTCATGGCCCTCTATCAGAATTTGGGAAGATTGGAGAAACTTAATTTTTCGCCCAAAAAAAAAAACGTAAGGGGTACCACTGTCGTTTTTTTTCGGGCCGAATTTTTGAGTTTCGATATCTCAGCTCTGGAAGGGGCTAGAGCCTCCATTTTTGCACTCAGGTCTAAGTCTCATGGCCCTCTATCAGAATTTGGGAAGATTGGAGAAACTTAATTTTTCGCCCAAAAAAAAACGTAAGGGGTACCACTGTCGTTTTTTTTTTCGGGCCGAATTTTTGAGTTTCGATATCTCAGCTCTGGAAGGGGCTAGAGCCTCCATTTTTGCACTCAGGTCTAAGTCTCATGGCCCTCTATCAGAATTGGGAAGATTGGAGAAACTTAATTTTTCGCCCAAAAAAAAAACGTAAGGGGTACCACTGTCGTTTTTTTTTCGGGCCGAATTTTTGAGTTTCGATATCTCAGCTCTGGAAGGGGCTAGAGCCTCCATTTTTGCACTCAGGTCTAAGTCTCATGGCCCTCTATCAGAATTTGGGAAGATTGGAGAAACTTAATTTTTCGCCCCAAAAAAAAAACGTAAGGGGTACCACTGTCGTTTTTTTTTTCGGGCCGAATTTTTGAGTTTCGATATCTCAGCTCTGGAAGGGGCTAGAGCCTCCATTTTTGCACTCAGGTCTAAGTCTCATGGCCCTCTATCAGAATTTGGGAAGATTGGAGAAACTTAATTTTTCGCCCAAAAAAAAAAAACGTAAGGGGTACCACTGTCGTTTTTTTTTTCGGGCCGAATTTTTGAGTTTCGATATCTCAGCTCTGGAAGGGGCTAGAGCCTCCATTTTTGCACTCAGGTCTAAGTCTCATGGCCCTCTATCAGAATTTGGGAAGATTGGAGAAACTTAATTTTTCGCCCCAAAAAAAAAAACGTAAGGGGTACCACTGTCGTTTTTTTTTCGGGCCGAATTTTTGAGTTTCGATATCTCAGCTCTGGAAGGGGCTAGAGCCTCCATTTTTGCACTCAGGTCTAAGTCTCATGGCCCTCTATCAGAATTTGGGAAGATTGGAGAAACTTAATTTTTCGCCCAAAAAAAAAAACGTAAGGGGTACCACTGTCGTTTTTTTTTCGGGCCGAATTTTTGAGTTTCGATATCTCAGCTCTGGAAGGGGCTAGAGCCTCCATTTTTGCACTCAGGTCTAAGTCTCATGGCCCTCTATCAGAATTTGGGAAGATTGGAGAAACTTAATTTTTCGCCCAAAAAAAAAACGTAAGGGGTACCACTGTCGTTTTTTTTTCGGGCCGAATTTTTGAGTTTCGATATCTCAGCTCTGGAAGGGGCTAGAGCCTCCATTTTTGCACTCAGGTCTAAGTCTCATGGCCCTCTATCAGAATTTGGGAAGATTGGAGAAACTTAATTTTTCGCCCAAAAAAAAACGTAAGGGGTACCACTGTCGTTTTTTTTTTCGGGCCGAATTTTTGAGTTTCGATATCTCAGCTCTGGAAGGGGCTAGAGCCTCCATTTTTGCACTCAGGTCTAAGTCTCATGGCCCTCTATCAGAATTTGGGAAGATTGGAGAAACTTAATTTTTCGCCCCAAAAAAAACGTAAGGGGTACCACTGTCGTTTTTTTTTCGGGCCGAATTTTTGAGTTTCGATATCTCAGCTCTGGAAGGGGCTAGAGCCTCCATTTTTGCACTCAGGTCTAAGTCTCATGGCCCTCTATCAGAATTTGGGAAGATTGGAGAAACTTAATTTTCGCGCCCAAAAAAAAAAACGTAAGGGGTACCACTGTCGTTTTTTTTTTCGGGCCGAATTTTTGAGTTTCGATATCTCAGCTCTGGAAGGGGCTAGAGCCTCCATTTTTGCACTCAGGTCTAAGTCTCATGGCCCTCTATCAGAATTTGGGAAGATTGGAGAAACTTAATTTTTCGCCCAAAAAAAAAACGTAAGGGGTACCACTGTCGTTTTTTTTTCGGGCCGAATTTTTGAGTTTCGATATCTCAGCTCTGGAAGGGGCTAGAGCCTCCATTTTTGCACTCAGGTCTAAGTCTCATGGCCCTCTATCAGAATTTGGGAAGATTGGAGAAACTTAATTTTTCGCCCAAAAAAAAAAACGTAAGGGGTACCACTGTCGTTTTTTTTTCGGGCCGAATTTTTGAGTTTCGATATCTCAGCTCTGGAAGGGGCTAGAGCCTCCATTTTTGCACTCAGGTCTAAGTCTCATGGCCCTCTATCAGAATTTGGGAAGATTGGAGAAACTTAATTTTTCGCCCAAAAAAAAAAAACGTAAGGGGTACCACTGTCGTTTTTTTTTTCGGGCCGAATTTTTGAGTTTCGATATCTCAGCTCTGGAAGGGGCTAGAGCCTCCATTTTTGCACTCAGGTCTAAGTCTCATGGCCCTCTATCAGAATTTTGGGAAGATTGGAGAAACTTAATTTTCGCCCCAAAAAAAAAACGTAAGGGGTACCACTGTCGTTTTTTTTTTCGGGCCGAATTTTTGAGTTTCGATATCTCAGCTCTGGAAGGGGCTAGAGCCTCCATTTTTGCACTCAGGTCTAAGTCTCATGGCCCTCTATCAGAATTTGGGAAGATTGGAGAAACTTAATTTTTCGCCCCCAAAAAAAAAACGTAAGGGGTACCACTGTCGTTTTTTTTTTTCGGGCCGAATTTTTGAGTTTCGATATCTCAGCTCTGGAAGGGGCTAGAGCCTCCATTTTTGCACTCAGGTCTAAGTCTCATGGCCCTCTATCAGAATTTGGGAAGATTGGAGAAACTTAATTTTTCGCCCCAAAAAAAAAACGTAAGGGGTACCACTGTCGTTTTTTTTTTCGGGCCGAATTTTTGAGTTTCGATATCTCAGCTCTGGAAGGGGCTAGAGCCTCCATTTTTGCACTCAGGTCTAAGTCTCATGGCCCTCTATCAGAATTTGGGAAGATTGGAGAAACTTAATTTTTCGCCCAAAAAAAAAAACGTAAGGGGTACCACTGTCGTTTTTTTTTCGGGCCGAATTTTTGAGTTTCGATATCTCAGCTCTGGAAGGGGCTAGAGCCTCCATTTTTGCACTCAGGTCTAAGTCTCATGGCCCTCTATCAGAATTTGGGAAGATTGGAGAAACTTAATTTTTCGCCCAAAAAAAAAACGTAAGGGGTACCACTGTCGTTTTTTTTTCGGGCCGAATTTTTGAGTTTCGATATCTCAGCTCTGGAAGGGGCTAGAGCCTCCATTTTTGCACTCAGGTCTAAGTCTCATGGCCCTCTATCAGAATTTGGGAAGATTGGAGAAACTTAATTTTTCGCCCAAAAAAAAACGTAAGGGGTACCACTGTCGTTTTTTTTTTTCGGGCCGAATTTTTGAGTTTCGATATCTCAGCTCTGGAAGGGGCTAGAGCCTCCATTTTTGCACTCAGGTCTAAGTCTCATGGCCCTCTATCAGAATTTGGGAAGATTGGAGAAACTTAATTTTTCGCCCAAAAAAAAACGTAAGGGGTACCACTGTCGTTTTTTTTTTCGGGCCGAATTTTTGAGTTTCGATATCTCAGCTCTGGAAGGGGCTAGAGCCTCCATTTTTGCACTCAGGTCTAAGTCTCATGGCCCTCTATCAGAATTTGGGAAGATTGGAGAAACTTAATTTTTCGCCCAAAAAAAAAACGTAAGGGGTACCACTGTCGTTTTTTTTTCGGGCCGAATTTTTGAGTTTCGATATCTCAGCTCTGGAAGGGGCTAGAGCCTCCATTTTTGCACTCAGGTCTAAGTCTCATGGCCCTCTATCAGAATTTGGGAAGATTGGAGAAACTTAATTTTTCGCCCCAAAAAAAAAACGTAAGGGGTACCACTGTCGTTTTTTTTTTCGGGCCGAATTTTTGAGTTTCGATATCTCAGCTCTGGAAGGGGCTAGAGCCTCCATTTTTGCACTCAGGTCTAAGTCTCATGGCCCTCTATCAGAATTTGGGAAGATTGGAGAAACTTAATTTTTCGCCCAAAAAAAAAAAACGTAAGGGGTACCACTGTCGTTTTTTTTTTCGGGCCGAATTTTTGAGTTTCGATATCTCAGCTCTGGAAGGGGCTAGAGCCTCCATTTTTGCACTCAGGTCTAAGTCTCATGGCCCTCTATCAGAATTTGGGAAGATTGGAGAAACTTAATTTTTCGCCCAAAAAAAAAACGTAAGGGGTACCACTGTCGTTTTTTTTCGGGCCGAATTTTTGAGTTTCGATATCTCAGCTCTGGAAGGGGCTAGAGCCTCCATTTTTGCACTCAGGTCTAAGTCTCATGGCCCTCTATCAGAATTTGGGAAGATTGGAGAAACTTAATTTTTCGCCCAAAAAAAAAAACGTAAGGGGTACCACTGTCGTTTTTTTTTCGGGCCGAATTTTTGAGTTTCGATATCTCAGCTCTGGAAGGGGCTAGAGCCTCCATTTTTGCACTCAGGTCTAAGTCTCATGGCCCTCTATCAGAATTTGGGAAGATTGGAGAAACTTAATTTAACCAAAAAAAACGGTGTTAACGTTTTTTTTTACTCGACCTAGTTCCGTTAGCAACGGGAAGAAACTCTTGTAACTTCAGTGCCCAACCCGTATCACGACAAGACGTGAAATAATCATGTTGGTTCATTTTGGAAAACGTGTAGCTGTCATGGTTTAGTTTAAACTCAAAACCATAAATAGGGCTATACTGCCCTCTTGTGTCAAATTATATTTCTATATTTATTTTTCCAACAAATAAAACCAAACCGTCAATAAAAATTAATTCAATACACCTTTGACCTCAACAGACTCAGTGGCTCAATTGATAAAGCGTTGGGCTTTAATCAAGAAGATCTGAGTTCAAATCCCATTCTTGCTTACGTTAAATTGTTGTGATTATATCAAACAAAGTGGCTAAAACAACATTTCTTCAACCCAGTATCACGACAAGACGTGAAATAATCACGTTGGTCCACTTTTGAAAACGTGTAGATTTCACGGTTTAAACCCCCTCAAACGTGAAACTTACACTTAAACTGAAACTTACCATCACGACCTATTGGTTTTCATTAAACCGAGAAAAATGGAATTTAGTTTTATTGACGATCACTGAGAAATGGTCTATTATTTAAAATGCAAAAAACATTTATTATTTTCAAGGTGAAAAGGATTCATTTGCCTCGATCCACGCCGAAGCAGCCTAAATAGTCCACTTTGGAAAATGTGTAGATGTCACGGTTTAACCCCCTCAAACGTGAAACTTACACGTTTGCGTTAACACGCTCCAGTGGAGAGATATCCAGATGTTTATTCGCCTCTGCCATAACGACCTATCGGTTTTCATTAAACCGAGAAAAATGGAATTTTGTTATATTTACGATCACTGAGAAATGTTCTATTAGACATAACGCTAAATGCTCTTCACCAAGAAAGACCTTTCTAATTGTGTGTTGGTGCATGGTGTAGGCTATGTATTTGTGTAGTTAGTTTAAAAATGTATGTTAAATAAACCTCGCATTACCAGTGAATCCTAATTACATGATGTGATTTTTAATTAATGTATCTTTGTATCGTTGTATCTTAAAATGTATTATTTAATTAAAATATCTATGTTATATTTTTAATGTGCAACAAGTGAACATTGGGAACAAGCTCAACATGTGCTCAACAATAATTTACATAGCCAGTTATGAAAAATGGAGGAGATTTATCAAATCGAAAACTAAAGGAGAAAAACAGACTGCCTATATGTGCTTGTTTCGATATCCAGGGTGGCAACCAATATAGCCAGAAAATACATACATGTGACAATATTTCAGGTGGGGATAATCAACATTTGCTTCTTAGACATCCTAAAGACTGTAAAAATACAAAAGTTAGAAAACATATATCAGAAGGGTCCATAGGGGAGGAGTTCCAGTGATCTAATGTCACCATTTTTTGACATTTTTTGGTGTTTATTTGAGTTTTTATGCACTATACATCATCTAATCAAGACAATCCTCATATCTATCAATTCCTCATGCTGAAAATGGGGTAGATTGTGTCTGTAGGATGTATTGTTCAGATTCTATGTAGGTTTAAAGTTTTCATTTTCCGCAGCCTAAAATCAAGCACGGACACAAAAGATGATACAAAAAATCACATATGGGACAAAAATTTGCGCGGGGAACATCAAAATTCCTTTTCTAGACACCTAAAGGATTACAAAAAACTAGGTTAAAAAAATATATCTTTCGGGTGCAGGTGAACCCCCCTCCCCCCCCTTCCGACCAGACTGTGTTAAGCGCTGAAAGAACCTTTTAAGGTTCTATATAAAACCTTTTCTTCTAAGAGTGTACACTTTTCAAAATAATGTATTGTTTTTAAAATGTAACATTAACACGACAGTCATTTGAATGTAGCCTTCATAAAAATGTAAAGCAAAATATAAATGTGCAAAAAATGGAAACGACTTGTATTTTTAATGTTGAGTAGCAGTACTATTTAGTCGACTATGCACATACCAATTAATGGACCTTATTGTATATATATAAAAAAACAAAACAGTAATTCATGTGCATACTATCCTGCTCAATAAAAGTTAAAAACTTAAAGAAGGGTGCACACTTGCTAAATTGTTACATGTTTATACTCTTGCTTAACCTGACCTAAAGCAGTGGCTTGTTCAGTTTAGAATAATAACAGATGCATCCTTGTTTTTAGTGTTGAGAGTTTGTAATTCACAGTAAAAGATGCAGTGGTCAAAATGTTGCAGAGATCACCAGAACCTAGTGGAAAGCAATCCATGACCTTGGGAAAAAAATGCTTGAAAGAGACTGAATATTGAGGAGAAAGTAGTGGAGAAGAGGCGAAGGGCACAGTCGATTTTGTTTTTGTTTTTGAAGATGGTTCACACATGCAGGGAGGATACAGGGAAGGATGTGCAGTGAGCCGATTCCCTGCTAGAGCCACTCAAGACGTGTTTTTAGAAATGAATTACAACGAGAGAGAAAAAAAAAGATGATTCAAGTCAAAATGGGATCATGTTAAAGGGTTAGTTCACCCAAAAATGAAAATGAAGTCATTAATTACTCACTCCCATGCTGTACCAACCCCGTAAGACCTTCGTTCCTCTTCGGAACACAAATGAATATATTTTTGATTAAATTTGAGAAGTGGATCACTGCTACATAGGCTGCCTAAGGGATTGAAACTTGACGGCCCAGAAAGTCAATGAAGAAAATGTTCAAATTCCATGTGATAACAGTGGCTCAACTATAAGTTTATCAAGCAACAAGAATAGTTTTTGTGCGAAAAAACAACAAAAATAACGACTTTATTCGACTATTCCTTTTCTTCCTTGTAGGCCTGAGACGAGACTTCAAGCGATTTCCATGACGCATGCGCGAGATTGCGATCTCCTTCTACTACTTCAGTTCAGTTCTCGCATATTCGCATATTAAGCACAAATATAAAGCCTACTGATATAGATAAGACAATGTCAGTAGTATTGACAGCAAAATAGTCTACAGAATATTTCGTGCTGTATTGACCGGTGCAATATTTGAAAATTGATAATTATTTATTTATGTTTAAATTATATTTATATCTTAATTTGTCAAAACCTAGACTTTCAAGCATAAAAATGTAATTTATTCATGTGTATTCGTCTACAAAATAACCTATAAACATCTTTTCTTATTCTATTTTGCCTGGAATCGCTTCCAACACGCTTGCGTGTGGTGCGAAAAATAGGCGTCTGTTCTATTTCTAGCAGGCACACATTTTCCGTGCACGTGTCACGCAGGTAGTGTGCAAGCTCTAATCTGTTAACATGGGAGGCGAAATAAAAACGGACACTGAGACGCTTACGCCATGCAGCCAGTGTGTCTCCGGCCTTATAATACCTACACGGAAGTACACTGTAATTACGTGGTCCCACTTTATATTAAGTGGCTTTAAGTACTATGTACTTACATTGAAATTAATAATTTTATACAATGGACTTATTGTGTACATACATTGTACTTACATTTTAAAAACACCTGCATGTAATTACAGCTGTAATTAATTCATGTTGACCCTACCCTTGCACCTTAACCCACCCTTAAACCGACCCATACCACCACACCTGTCCCTAACCTTACCAGTATCATACCCCAATAGCAGCAAAAGTGTTTTACAATACAGCAGGAACACAATAACACTTTGTACTTATTTTTAGATGTAAGTACGTAATACTTAAAGCCACTTAGTATAAAGTGGGACCCATAATTTTAATAGAAAAACAGTTAAGTTCAAGCATCTAGTCTAAATACTGCTTACATGTATGACATAGAGTGGGAATTAAAATCGCAGTGAAATTACAGGTACAGTCGACCAACAGCACAGGCGAGTATGAGCAGTGTATTGGGATCAGAAACAAGGTTCTTACATCTACATTAACTCTCCGGGTGAAACACAAGTATCAAACGCGAAACGCAAGTAACTTTGTGGGCGCTGTTGCTATTATACTGGCGGTATAGTAGACTCTTGCGCCCGACGCAAATCTAAAATGTGTTGGTCTGAAGTATACGTGTGGTTTGGGCGTAACGTGCAATAACGCGCCACTGACATTAGACTCGTTTTTTCCTGGTCTGTGGCGGAAATTTGTTCTGAAACTGCAAAATAGCACCAGGGAACGTTTACACCAGAACACGCGCTAGTTCATTCCCTAATTTACCAACGTGCCCGTGCAAAATAGGAATGGTACATGCGTCGATGTACAAAGTCAATTGCGCCGGGTGCAGGGCCCTGATTCTTTCTGTTTATTAATGTATTCATTGATTGACGTATCTCTCTCCTGTTCACTGCCGGTGCTCGGCTCTCTGTTCTTTCTAGACATAAATACACTGGAGAGCAGGTCGGGTGTGAAGCACTCTTGCGACTCCTGCTGCCTGAGGTCTGTGATTATTTCAGCAGGTCAGAGAAATCCAATAGCTCAGCTTTGGATGACCTTTAAGAGCGCTCCAGGCCTGTGTTCTCCCTACCAGACCTCTGCTGGGATCTTTCAATGAAGGTTTGATACAATCACCACAAAGCACACGTTCTCAGAACTTGGTGAGCTGGCAGTCATTAATCAAACCTCTTTAAAGAATCCGAATTCGCATGCTTTTGAATTTAAGCTCCATCACAATACAGATATTGACCAGGCTGTGTCTTGTTTTAGTGTTAGTTTACATTAGTGCTGGTTTTCATATTCTTTTGGTCTTGAAAATCACAATACAATAGCATTAGGGGAAAATGTTTAGATGCTGTTTTATTTGAAAGTGATGAGATGTATGATTTTAAAGCGTGGTGTGCCACAAGGCTCGGTCTTGGGCCCATTGTTGTTTTCAATGGCCCATAAGTTATGTTTGATTTTCATTTATCAATTGAAAACCACATTTCTAATGTTCGTTTCAACTATTATAAGACAGTATTTCCCGTGCTTTCAGCGACTCACAGAACAAAACGATCAAAACTGTATTGTGGGATGAACGTTCAAATCAGAAACTTTGGAAAAGTAGTGTTCTGGTCTGTTTTTATTCAACATTAGTAATCTGATCAACGTAACATGAGTCATCAACTTTTATGGGTCAGCATTTGGAGGAAAACACATTAACATAATCTTCAAAAGGATTTCAAGCGTGGGAACTAGATCTCTTTCCTGACGCAATCAAAAGTGTTGCGAGGGCATCATTTCTGTGGCAGGATTTTGAGAGGAAAAGATTTGACACTCAAATGCGTCAATAGCATGATTTTCTTTGAGGACACACAGGAAAACATAGCAATTATTGATTTTTTTCTGTTTAGAAAAAGTAATTTAGCTACACCTAAGGAGCTGTGCACAACTATTGAATACATGCTGTACTTTGAAAACGTATTTAGTTTCAAACTGAAAAACACTGATAAACGCCAGGTTTCAGTTTAATATTTACTCTTCAGGGGAAGCTGGTGTTTTGCGTTTGCATTCAGCTGGTTTAATCTGGTGTCAGTCGCAGCGTGAGCTCATGTTCCTGTCCTTTCGGCTTCCCGGGATATTAATTCCTGTTTTTGTCTTGATTTGCTCTCATCTGTGACAAACAAATGAACATCATTTAGCCAACAACACACATTTGAGCACTGGAAACAACAACACAGTGCTATGAAACACAGATCTAGTTATGACTCGAAAGTATGGTTAAGAATATAAAATTCTAAAAATGTACTTGCAAAACATTTTCATGTGTGCATGGTCATTGATGTGTCAGATTATAAGAACATGAATATTTAGCACACTGTTGGTTAAATGTAAAAGACATTATGAACACACTGTAGTTGATAAATATTTTAGCTTATCAACTACAGAGTTGACCCATATTATATTATTATAATTAAAGGGTTAGTTCACCCAAAAATGAAAACTTTTCATGCGCGAGAATTGCGATCTGCTTACACCAGCTTACACTACTTCAGATCGCAATTCTCGCGCATGCGTCGTGGAAATCTAAGGAAGTCTCGTTTCTGGCCTACAAGGAAGAAAAGAAATAGTTGAATAAACTCGTTATTTTTGTTTGTTTTTTCGCACAAAAAGTATTCGCGTCGCTTGATAAACATATAGTTGAGCCACGGTAGTCACTTGGGATATTTAAACATTTTCTTCATTGACTTCTTGGGCCGTCAAGAGGCAGTCCCTTAGGAGCCAATGTGGTAGTTATACAGCTCTCAAATTTAATCAAAAATATCTTCATTTGTGTTCCGAAGACGAACGAAGGTCTTACGGGGTTGGTACAGCATGGGGGTGAGTAATTAATGACTTAATTTTCATTTTTGGGTGAACTAACCCTTTAATTTGCACTTCCGTGGAGGACTAGGTGAGCTACTTAAAAATGAAGGAATTAAGTTAAATAAATGTAATAATTCTAAAATTCTGCACTTCATTTTATTCTAAATAGTTTTAATTTACTGTATTTTATTTTTATCATAATTTTTATTTTTCATTATTTCTTATTTTTTTTATTCTAAACTGTTTTAATTATTCTGATTTCTTTTGATTATTTTAATTTCTTCCATGTAAAGCACTTTGAATTGCCATTGTGTATGAAATGTGCTATATAAATAAACTTGCCTTGCCTTGCCTTGCCTTGCCTAAAATAAAAGCGGAAATGAATAAATCACATTTCAGATGGTGAAATGAATAGATATGTTTAAAACTGTATTTAACGTTCACATTTTAAAATGTAAATAAAACGATACATTATTTTAAATTAAAAAATAATTATGTTTTTAAAAAGTTAGTTAATAAAATAAATAGTAAAACCATTTTATTTCATTTATTTGGTAAATTAATAAATCGTGTTAAATGTGCAAATTAAACCGCATTTAAAAAAAAGCATTTGCTTTTTTAAATTAAACTCTTTAATTGTTTTAAATAAATTGCAAAGCATTAATTAAATAAACATATTTTAATGTCTAATCATAGTTTATTATTATTTTCATCATTTGAAAAGTGATTCATTTCCATTTTTATATTTGAATTATGAAATTGATAATTTATTCCTTGTTCACACACGTACATTTGTTCTGGACAGTACGCCACCATGACCACACACACACTATCACGAGCGATATCGCCCATGAATGATGAATGACAGCATAAGCCACAGACTGTGTCCAAGCTCTAGGGGTCATTCACACATCACGGACGCATCTGTCCTCCGTCCTCTGCTGTGAAATGAGTTGAGTTACCCGCATCTAGAGCTCAGTAAACATGTTTTCTCTTTGTCCATTTCAGAGATTTGCAGAACGCCATAAAGCTACCTGCAGTGAAACCAATTTTTGCTCCAGCTTTGCCAAAAGCAGCGAGTGAGACAATTACCCGGCCGGTGACAAATTTCATATCTGTTTATGGGAACTGTTGGTTCTGGAATGGGAGGCAAAACAAAGCAATTCCCATCTTGTTATCAGAGCTTGTAGGCCACAATAGTGGTTCCTTCTTTTGGGTTTAAAGCCCTGTGTGAATCATCTGATAAAAGCCTGGAAGTGTGAACTCAGACGTTCATGGGTTTGACATCAGAAAACAC
Organism: Pimephales promelas; assembly: GCF_016745375.1. The sequence goes on from NW_024121643.1 coordinate 33,652, forward strand.
TCCCAGGCCAGGACATAATAGAGGAAACAGAAAGACCACAATGCTTCAATCGTCGTTCCATAGCTGTTTATTGATTGATTGTAAAGTCTTAAATTTCCTCCATTTACATCAGCAGGACTGTGTGTGTGTGTGTGTGTGTCCTTTTTCCAGCCTATAGATGGAGACTCGTCCTCTCGTGTTCGGTCTAATAGTCTTCAACTAACCCGAAAACATTTCAAATCTGTGACGTTGTGAGGCAAGGGTAAGTATAGGACACAACAAGCATGTCATTTGATGTTATTGGTTATTGCGTCTTGTAAAATGAACTGTGTTTTTAGGAAAAAGCATGGGATGAATAGAAAAATAATACAACAATAAATGGCCAATGAGACGTTTTATTTGGCCGGGCTCCACGACGGTAAATTGGATTGTTGTGCGCTAGCGTGAGGGTTTGAGCCCAGCTGATCAAACACACACACACACACACACACACAAATTAACAAGAACAACAACACAACCCATAATCCTTTGCTTTCAAAATAATGTGTGGGATAACAAAGGAATACATTATAAATGCAAATAATAAGCTGGCTGTTTACCGAAATCCCACGTTGTTTTTTCATCTAAAAAAATGGATAAATAATACATGTTTTTTGGTTTGCTTTTGGCCGATTTTGCCTCATTGTATTTGCAGCTGGCAGTAATTATACCTGTTCCAGCGCTCGAACAGACAGATTTCAGATGAGTCGAGTCATAAACGCTCTGTTAACACAAGACCGATGCCGTTTCACAGCCAAAAACAGCTTCAGAAATGACTGCAATTTCATAGAACGCTAATCACTCTAAACACACAGTACAGATGAACATGAAGCAAAAACAGAAAGAATGAAGGGAGAAAATTGGAGATTTCTGCATTTGAAGAAGACCACATCATTATTAACTCGTCTTCATGTCGATTGACTGGATGACTCCCTGTTCTTCTGTGGACGTGGCCAGAGGCTGTCGAGCTCAGTTCATTGTGCTGACAAGTCATTTCAAGCGTTTGAGATTTTTGGTGAACTTTTAAATAGTATATTTTTTAGAAACTTATTAATAGTAATAGTAAATAGTAATAGTATATTATTAATAGTAATAGTAATAGTAATTAATAGTAAACTAATAGTAACTTATTTAGAAGTATGTAGTATTTAAGGATCCCGTAGGATCCTTACTAAAATCCAAAAATGGCGTACGGCAAAAGCATTCTGTGCATACGCCAGAACCTGCGCAAAATTCCCTTTTATAAATCCCAGTCTGCGCACAAAATGGTGCGCACATGCGTCTCCTCCCCGAAATAACCATGGAGCTTAACGCCTAGTTTTACTGTGCATAACTTCATCTGCATATCATTTGCGCGCTCGCTCTGATCGGTAAAGGTGGAAAAAAACGTATTTTGCGGATGGATTCCAGGAAATCTCCCTTATGTTTTTTACAGTCTATGGTTCGATGTTGACAGCTATGACTAAGGCTATGTTGGAACACACTACCACATCTATTATTCCCACATCTGCATATTTGACGATTATGCATTTTATTAGAATTTTAATGAGACCATGTTTTCTGCCAAAATAAAAGCTCAATGCCGTTTCAGTCAAAATATAAGATCATGTGTTTATCTCTTTCAAGTATAGAAATGAGTACGAAACTAATTATGAAAGTTGCTTTTATTTTTCAGTGTTTTTTTTTTTATACAACATATGGCTATTACCGCCATGGGATTAATATTATAACTATATAGTAATGTAGACAGACACTAGGCCTATTTCACAACTAAAAGAGTTTTGAGTTTTTCTTTGTTAAATTTGCACACTGAATATGGGTTGGAGCTCTTAATTATAAACTCTCAAAGTGCATCAGATTAATGAATTTAACTTTAAAAGGCAAAAAAAGCTCCTTCTCAGGGTTGAGCAAATCCATATTTTCACTCTTCGATCACAGCACATAATCACACATGTAGCCTGACTTTACTGATTAATGATCATTAAAGAGGGGTATATTACTAACTGCAATTATACACTATTTCATTAATTTGATGTTGTCCATAATGAGCTCTCAGAGGAGGCAAACATCTGTTCCGACAGTTCAAAACTGACCGAAAGCACTGCGAGTCAATGCTGCAATAGATGTTTAAAAACACAGATACAACTATCTCAGTCCAAACTGAGAGAGAGATGAGAGAAACTCATTGCGTTGTAGTCATTCAGCCAAAACTTGAAGAATAGTTCAATGAAAATAAAGTTCTGTCATCATTTACTCACCCCCTGTCAGGGTTATGTTCTGTTTTGTCTTCGTTTTCATTGTGTTCACTTTGGTGGTTTTCCTTTGACAGTTACATTTATTCATCCTATTCACCTGTCCCTCATTAATTATCTCAATAGCTCATTTGTTTGCCCTTGTACTAAAGCCCTCAGTTTCTGTCAGTTCTTTGTCCTGGGGCCTGTACCATGATGGTAGTGGAACAAACTCAGGTTCCCAAGACCCAAGTCAAACTCAAGAAATTCCCAAGTCTATTCCAAAAAGAAATTCCTGAGTCCGTTCCAGAGAGAAAAATTCTCGAGTGCATTCCAGTGTGACATTCCAGAGTCCGTTCCAGAAAGAAATCCCGAGTCCATTCCAGAGAGAAATTCCAAAGTCCGTTCCAGAGAGAAATTCCAGAGTCCGTTTCAGAGAGAAATTCCCGAGTCCGTTTCAGAGAGAAATTCCAGAGTCCGTTCCAGAGAGAAATTCCCGAGTCCGTTCTAGAGAGAAATTTCTGAGTCCGTTCCAGAGAGAAATTCCAGAGTCCGTTCCAGAGAGAAATTCCCGAGTCCGTTCCAGAGAGAAATTCCTGAGTCCGTTCCAGAGAGAAATTCTCAAATATGTTCCAGAGATAAATTCCCAAGTCCGTTCCAGAAAGAAATTCCCGAGTCCGTTCAAGTGTTAAATTCCAGAGTCCATTCCAGTGTGAAATTCCTGAGTCCGTTCTAGTGAGAAATTCCAGAGTCCGTTCTAGAGAGAAATTTCTGAGTCCGTTCCAGAGAGAAATTCCCGAGTCCGTTCCAGAGAGAAATTCTCGAGTACGTTCCAGAGATAAATTCCCGAGTCCGTTCCAGGAAGAAATTCCCTAGTCTGTTCCAGTGTTAAATTCCAGAGTCCATTCCAGTGTGAAATTCACGAGTCCGTTCCAGAGAGAAATTTCCGAGTCCATTCCAGAGAGAAATTCCTGAGTCCGTTCCAGAGAGAAATTCCCGAGTCCGTTCCAGAGAGAAATTCCAAGTCCGTTCCAGTGTGAAATTCCCGAGTCCGTTCCAGAGAGTAATTCCCGAGTCCATTCCAAAGAGAAATTCCAGAGTCCGTTCCAGAGAGTAATTCCGCGAGTCCGTTCCAGAGAGAAATTCCCGAGTCCGTGCCAGAGAGAAATTCCCAAGTCCATTCCAGTGTGAAATTCCCGAGTCCGTTCCAGAGAGAAATTCCAGAGTCTGTTCCAGAAAGAAATTCCCGAGTCCAATCCAGAGAGAAATTCCCTGGCCCGATCCAGAGAGAAATTTCCTGGTCCGTTCCAGTGTGAAATTCCCAGGTCCGTTCCAGAGAAAAATTCCCAAGTCCATTCCAGTGTGAAATTCCCGAGTCTGTTCCAGAGAGAAATTCCCGAGTCCATTCCAGTGTGAAATTCCCGAGTCTGTTCCAGAGAGAAATTCCCGAGTCCATTCCAGTGTGAAATTCCCGAGTCCGTTCCAGAGAGAAGTTCCTGAGTCGAAATTCCCGAGTCCGTTCCAGAGAGAAATTTCCGAGTCCATTCCAGAGAGAAATTCCCGAGTCCGTTCCAGAGAGAAATTCCGAGTCTGTTCCAGAGAGAAATTCCGAGTCCGTTCCAGAGAAATTCCCGAGTCCGTTCTAGAGAGAAATTCCCGAGTCCGTTCTAGAGAGAAATTTCTGAGTCTGTTCCAGAGAGAAATTCTCGAGTACGTTCCAGAGTCCGTTCTAGAGAGAAATTTCTGAGTCCATTCCAGAGAGAAATTCCCGAGTCCGATCCAGTGTGAAATTCCCGAGTCCGTTCCAGAGAGAAATTCCAGAGTCCGTTCCAGAGTCCGTTCTAGAGAGAAATTTCTGAGTCCATTCCAGAGAGAAATTCCCGAGTCCGATCCAGTGTGAAATTCCCGAGTCCGTTCCAGAGAGAAATTCCCAAGTCCGTTCCAGAGAGAAATTCTCGAGTCCGTTCCAGAGAGAAATTCCCAAGTCCATTCCAGAGAGAAATTCCCGAGTCCGATCCAGTGTGAAATTCCCGAGTCCGTTCCAGAGAAAAATTCACGAGTCCGTTCCAGAGAGAAATTCCCGAGTCCGTTCCAGAGAGAAATTCCCAAGTCCGTTCCAGAGAGAAATTCCCTGGTCCGATCCAGAGAGTAATTTCTGAGCTATCACATGGTTTCAGAAGACAGCGTTGGTATGAAATATGGCACATACGTCATCATATAGAGCAACCTTTGTGAAAGTTTTTTTTGTATCTATTTTGGACCTTGACAGCACTTGGTCCCCATCCACTTTCATTGTATGAAAAAAAGAGCTGCATGAATGGAAAACAGAAGGTAAGGCTAGTCTGTAATCCATCTAAATGTTTACCTGCACACAAAATCATGTCTGCTTTTATTTCATTCATTAGTAGACGCACAGGACAATGCAATTGCATCTGCCACAAAGCATCTTAATCGACTCTCTTCAGAAAAATGCCTAGTGTGATGGAAGCAGAAATGTGCAGAGAGAAATCGAATTTTACAGAACATTAACCTTCTTCATCAGCCTCAAGACCAGCTCACCCTGAACACCTGCTCCAGTACCTCTGATCAGCTATTCACACTCTCCACTTAAGCTTGATTTGATCCAATTACTGGGTATGCGAGAGCTCCGCGTTTCAAGTAAATGATGCAACACGATATATAAAACACAACATAAAACACCATAAATATATTTCCTCTATCATCAAGTCTACAATGCAAGCGCAAGCAAGCAAAACACGGACACATCATGCAATATGAAAACTACAATGCTCCCATTTTCATAATGGAGGCGTTAGTGTCATCACTCAGTCTCGGTGTAGACAAGTGTTCGTTTCACCGGAGTGTGAAGAGCTTGTGTTTTAGTTTAATCAGCTGTTGAGATGATGAATCGGGGCAGATTAGCACTGCTGCTTCTGATACTGTCAATCAAAGCTGTTCAATCTCTCATCCTCATCTCAATATTCATGTGATTGAAATTAATCAAAGAGACTCTTATCAAGAGAGAGAGAGATGTCTGAGCACTTCAGAATCACCACCATCCTCATCAAACAGCCAACGTGAGGCGGGTTAAGATAGAGGGATGTTTTAACAATCAGGGTAAAGTTTTGAAAGTATTCGTTCATCCAAAATTGAAAATGATTTACTCGACCTCACATCCCATATGCATTTCTTTCTTCTGTGGAACGCAATTTCCAAAATGCTGAAGGCCTACTTTTTTCAGGTCTGGAGTGACATGACTACAGAGCGTTCATTTTCGTGTGAACTATTGCTTTAATATCCAAAGCAGGTTGACTATCAAACAAAAAGAAAGAAACCAATATGCACACAGAGCAAAACACTTACACTCTTTGGCTGTGAATGGGCAGAGCGGGGATTGATATATTTAGTGATCCTCTATTTCACCGTCTCTGAATCAACACAGATGGAGAGTGAAGTTTATGAAGAAGCTGAGAGTTATGAACTTCTACTGTATATTTCCATTATGCCTGCTCAAAATGATGAAGTTATAGCCAATTGGTAATAGCTTTAAAACCTTTTATTTCTGGTTCTGGTTCAGGCAACTCAATTTCTTGTACTCAACAATACAACTTAAAACACTCAATTTTGCTACATTCATTGCGGGACATTTCACAAAAAAGTGTCTTGACTGTGAGTGTAAATGCAAGTAGATTTGAATGATAATTTTTGCCTACATATTTAATCAATCTTGTAATGCATTTTCATTTTAATTTAGCAATTTATAAAGCATTTCAATATGGATATTAAAGTATGAAATGGCAAATGTAAATTATGTCATTTCATTTTCATTTTGCACCAAACGGTGCTACAATGGTAATGTAAAATGTACATTTAAATACAGGATGCAATGCCATTTTACACATTGCATTGTCATTTTGCATATTACATTTCAAATTGAATATTGCAACCCATATGCTTCCATACTAAGTAGCCTTTCTCAGACATGGTTTAACCCTAGTCCCAGACTAAAATGAGCTGTTTGAACGGAAAGCAACATGCACTGAGTTACAATATCTTAAAATATGACAGTGCCATTGTTTTGTCCCAAGATGCACATCAGTAATGTTTTTTTTTCCTAAGGCACCTTGATAAAAGCTACTAAAATGTAATTGAACTAAGGCCTGATTCTGATTCTTCAGTTTTCTCATATTCCTATACACTCCATTGTGTAAAACACTTTGGTAACACTTTACTTGAAGGGGTGTGCATAAGACTGGCATGACACATGTTATGAATATGAAGGAGGGTTTATGCATGTTTATGACAACTGTCATTAAGTGTCTTTCACTCAATAATGACATTTTGAATGCAAATATGACATTGTTTGAGATGTCTTTATGACACCTTGACATAAACCAATACATCATAACCTGTCAGTGTCTTTGTCATGATATCTTGACATTACTAAGACAACACAACCTGTCATAAACGTGACATAGCAGATTACTGATCAAACTTAAGAAAGCACCTAGCTTTATTGGTTAACATTACATTAAACTGTCAGGTGGTTGGTTTTGACATTGGCCGTCATGAGGCCATTATAACTTTTTAATGACAAATTCAATTAGTACCACTGTAGTTGAGGTCACGAAACATATTCATGACACAGTTATAATGCCTCATGACAGCCAATGTCAAAGCCAACCACATCACAGTTTAACTTCATTTAATGTCAAGATATCATGACAAAGACACTGACAGGTTATGATGTATTGGTTTATGTCAAGGTGTCATAACAAAGACATCTCAAACAATGTCATATTTGCATTCAAAATGTCATTATTGAGCGAATGACACTTAATGACAGTTGTCATAAACATGCATAAACCCTACTTCATATTCATAACATATGCATGCACACCCCTTCAAGTAAAGTGTTACACACACATTTGTCTCCTCATTATGCTTGTTTTTCGGCAGGTCAGTTTTTGATTCGACATCTTTGCTCATTAGCACAGAGTATGTCAAGAATAATTAGTCCAGCCAGTTGCTCAGAACCACGCCAAAGAGCATCTGCATCCTTCAGTCTCCGGCTCACGCACGCACGCACGCACGCACACACACTCAGGAATAAGCGTTTAGCACACGTCTCTGTGTTTGACTCTTCTAATGAACAGCCAACTACATTTAGAAAAAACATCTCGCTTGCCTCTCGTCTGTTTACCGGCTATTTCTGGGGGATTCAATTAAAAATACCCAAGAGGTGAAAAACGAATCAGAGTAAAGAAGTTGATAATTTTCTCGGCAGTTTCATGAAATAGTTAAGTGGCTCCATGGCTCTCTGGAGTACATTACCTAAAGTGGGTATGTGAAAATATCAAGTATATATCAAAGACACGTTCACTTAAAACACTAATTAAATATTAGTTCATAGAGTGAAGTTGCAGTCAAAATTACTAAATAAAACATTCGGTTCACATATGACACAGTATGAAGTATGAGCATTAAGTACTTTATTTTGATATCGAGCACTCTTCTGAAAGAACGCTTAAGTGTGCTTTTTTTCCACAAGTGGCATTTAAGGTGTGTGTGTGTGTGTGTGTGGGAGGACACTCTGGACATTAGCGCTATCTTCAGGTTGTCCTCTGGGTGATAAATAAAAGGTTTTCAATTGCCAAGTTACTTTTCACTGCACGCTGCAGAAAGGCACTAGAGAAGTGGGCGAAGCCGTCAGCCTCTTCTCCAGCAAAACACGAGGACTGAAAGAGCTAATGATGCACGTTCAAGTGGGTGATAAGAGACACACGATCCACATTAATCATTATATTATACACATATGCTGATGGTCTCTAAAGAGTACACTCCAGTTCAAGGCCCATCCATGAAGGTTATCAAATGAGTGGGAGAAAGACATAGATGCATTCATTTTTAGAAATCAAGACTTTTATGTAAACACTCCTTTCACATGTGAAAGAGATACAGCCGAGAGATGAGAGTTAGGCTGAAGCCAAGGCTAGACATCTGTCGCACTGTATGTTGGTGTTTTGGTTTCCTTTTCATCATCTTTTAAAGTAGGTTTCCATGACAACGATGTCGTAAAACGGAAAAGTTTTTCCTTTGCGTTGATCAAGTAAAGACGACTACCTTGTCAACCCGATCCCCATTAAAATCTCCGTATTTTTCGTGCCATGCCAGTAGATGGCGATGTCACTTTGTAAAGAAACACAGCTCGCTTATATAGTTTTAAAAAAAAAAAACATTTATTACTCAAACATAAACAACAGTATACAAAATATAAAAAACATACAACTTAATATTACCCTTAACTCGCTTATATAGTGAACAGGTAATTCGCATGTGTATGACGTCACTGTTTTCACAAATTGGGGTTGGGGCTAAGATAATTTTTAAATTCACTTATCTGTTCTAAAAATCCATTCAAAAATGTGATGACATCACATAATAGCAGAATGCTAGCGTGTTCCGCTAACCTAACCTGTAAGAAATCAAAAGGACATGCGTACTCGTTCGACTTTTGGTCTATAATCTGTATTGAACTTGCGGAATCAACAATAAAATCAACGACAAGCAGGAGAAAGAGATACATTTAGCCGTTTAGCCCCATAGACTCCCAATTATTCTGCACTCGCCCCCGATCACCACTAGTGGAATTCAAATGGAACTGCAACCAAGATGATACACAATTGGGCTAATAGAGTGCCGAAGTGATGACGTCACGTTGTAGGACAACTCGGAAGCTAGCGGCACATGGGTTCCCTCGGTCGAAAAGCAATGCATTTTCCCCATAGACTTTTGGAAAATGGCAAAAAATAAGATCTGCGTTCAACAAAGGGTTGTGACCCTTACACATTTTGTCTAGCAAGATAATCTTTACAAGTTAATCCAAAATGTATACATTTTGAAGCCTATATAAAGATTTTAAAAAACACAATCAGACACAATAAAGTAAAAAAAAAAAAACACAAGCAGATTATAACTGAGTGTTCTATGTCATAGATCAAAACGTGAAAATATTTAGAGGCTCTGTTCACCAGAGACCTTATTTCAGGCGATTTAGCAAAAACCCATTCAAAAATCCCATAGGCTCTAGAACGAGGGAACCGTAGTGCTAAAATGCTAACTCACTTCCGCGTTTTTGTGATAGAGAGTGATGTCGTAACTTCGGCACTCTATAGGAAGTGCCAAGACTCTCCATAGACGGACTCTGATACGATGGACACTTTACTATCCCCAGCAGAGGAGTTGTTTTCGTTATATTTGAAAATGGCAGAAACTGGAGACGCGGCTGTAACGTTAGGAGATAAACACAGACACACATGCGTATCTCAATTGATTCCTTCATGTTTATTTATCGATGGTTATATCACAAGCGAATAAATGGCTTTTTCCAACATCTGTCATTGTTCATAGAGGTTGTGTGTGTGTGTGTTTTATGAGGTAAAATGTATTAGGTAAATCAATGTTATTTGAGAAATTCCGCAAAAGGCGTGATCTGCGAGCCGCTGACCGACTCCTCCTCTTGATTGTCGGCTCGGAAGACGTAAAAACGCAGATGAAAACAGCACAAAGTTGGTGCAGTCACTGGAATGGGCTCTTTTTCCCACTATGACAGCGTATGTCACGCGACAACAACATGCCGCATTAGTACGTCCGGACTCATTCATACTACCCGTATTCATACTATATAGACCTTATGCACCAGAGAAACGTGGGCACCGTCATCTTTAGAATATTGTCTTTGAACTTCCGCTTCTGTATATTTCTATGGCATCGCTGTCGAGGAGTAATTAGCTGGTGAAGTGGATTTACTTATTGTAGAGTTAACAAAAGTTATCATGAGCATTGTAAAGCAGATGTCTTAACAAATGTCGACCAGGAATTTTTTTACGAGCAGTTCATTCATACCTATGCAAGATCGCTGTCAAAATACAGACCAGAAGTCAAGGGGCGGGGCTACATAAGGTCTATAGAACGTACTTTTTTAACAGTCTTGAAGTACATACGTTCTTATAGTGTGGCGAAGTTACGACGTCACTCTGTAGGCCAAAACGCTGAAGTGAGTTTTTTAGCACTCCCGGTTCCCTCGCTCTAAAGTCTATGGGAGTTTTGAATGGGTTTTTGCTAAATCGCCTGAAATAAGGTCAAAGCCTCTATACATATTGTCACGTTTTGACTATGACATGGGGGATCCAATCCTGGAATGTTTTCATCAAAAACCTTAATTTCTTTTCGACTGAAGAAAGAAAGACGTGGACATCTTAGAGGTCCGTGTAAACCTTCACAATTCAATTTTCGGACCATAAAATGCAAATGAAAAAATGAAAAATGGAAACCAGACATTCATTTTTCTTGTTTTTCCAGGTACATTATCAATGGATAGTTGCCTTTTTCTCCCTTTCTTCAATTTAACTTGTGCTAAATTGTGACTTCAGAAACAAACATTTGAATAAATGAAATCTAACTGATTTTTTAATTTTCGTCTTGTATTTTGCGCTGTGGGCGGTACCATTAACACGGGGGCGTGGCCGTGGACTGACTTTACTAGGCCTATTGGTAACACTTTAGAATACGGTTCCTTCGTTAATGAATAACTACACAAGAACTAATGAGTAACACAATATTAACAATCTAGTAACTATTATTAACTAACAAGAAACTCTGATTAACGAACAAGTAAGTAATAGCGCACAGACGAAAGTGGTAGTTCACTATTAAGTAATCAATAACTATTATTTTTTTTATACTTCCCAGAGAACTACTGAAAAAGTTTATTAACAATCTAGTAACTACTATTAACTAAAATAAATTCTTATTAACGAATTAGTAATTAATAGCTTACAGATGAAAGTGTTACTAGATACTTCTGTGGGAGTTACTAATTATTTGGATTCGTATTATAAAGTGAAGATCATTGGAACTAACTAGTAATTACTCAAGTGTTACTAAAGACATTTTCTAAAAGTATACCAAAGTTCACCAAAAATCTCAAACGGTTGCACAAATCATGACTAGATCATGTAGTAACACTTGAGTAATTACTAGTTAGTTCCAATGATCTTCACTTTATGATACGGATCCAAATAATTAGTAATTCCCACAGAAGTATCTAGTAACACTTTCATCGGTGAGCTATTACTTACTAATTATTTGGATCCGTATTATAAAGTGAAGATCATTGGAACTAACTAGTAATTACTCAAGTGTTACTACATGATCTAGTCATGATTTGTGCAACCGTTTGAGATTTTTGGTGAACTTTAGTAGAAAATGTCTTTAGTAACACTTGAGTAATTACTAGTTAGTTCCAATGATCTTCACTTTATAATACGAATCCAAATAATTAGTAACTCCCACAGAAGTATCTAGTAACACTTTCATCTGTAAGCTATTAATTACTAATTCGTTAATAAGAATTTATTTTAGTTAATAGTAGTTACTAGATTGTTAATAAACTTTTTCAGTAGTTCTCTGGGAAGTATAAAAAAAATAATAGTTATTGATTACTTAATAGTGAACTACCACTTTCGTCTGTGCGCTATTACTTACTAGTTCGTTAATCAGAGTTTCTTGTTAGTTAATAATAGTTACTAGATTGTTAATATTGTGTTACTCATTAGTTCTTGTGTAGTTATTCATTAACGAAGGAACCGTATTCTAAAGTGTTACCGGCCTATTTCATTGATGCAACTTCTTTATTTACACTGTATGCACGTTGAGGAGAAGTTTAAAACACAGGGCGAAATTGTTCACCCTTAGTGACAGTTTTTATTGATAACAACTGCACCATTACCCTTGCTGTAAAAAAATGTCCACATTTTGACAATATCAAGCCATTTTCCATTAAAAATTGTTGCCAGTAGGCTATTTTACTCGTCCATGTAGCGAATCTGAGGAGAAATCTATATTTTACAGTCTATGGGCGAAATACTGAATGCTTCTTGTGGTTGTGTTGATCGAGCATTCATCGAGAGAGTAAAAGAGGCGTTATCGTTCTGTCTTTATCTCTGTAGTGCTGAACAGCGGCGTAGGGGTCGATCATTGTCGCCGTACTTGCGTCCACCACACCCGGAGCCGTTCACAGTTTGGCGAGTTTCGTTCACCATCTGCTCGCTCCGGGATCTGCGTGACGGCCGCTGTCAGCGGTACTTCTGGCTGTCCCACGCCCAGTTTGATGGCCTGTTGACGCGCATCAGAGCGAGGATCACCCTCGCCCTCATCCACCTAATCTGTCAATTATTTTTGTTTTGATGATAAATGGAGCCAGCCTCCAAACGTGATTAGAAGTGAAGTGTCCAAGAAGTGATCTCACACAAAAATAACTACGTCTTTTTACATTAGAAAAATAATGCTTCATAAATCTAGATATAGAATAAAACTGAGGGTTATCTAGCGTTTAGCCTATCCTATAGCCTACATGTGATCATCATTCACGAAGAGTTCTTTTTTTATTACACTATTTTGCTTTCCTTTTTTGTTCGTTTACTGTAGGAAATAATATTTCACATGGCTTTGATTTTACTTCATTGACACTGTCATTTCCAGATACTATTCAGTATTTCTATTCATTATAAACAAGTTCTGATTTGCAATTGAGCTTACTGCACTAGTAATTTATATATTGGTTCCGTATATTTGTGTCAACCTGCATGCAGTGTAAATAAAGCAGTTGCTAATGAAATGATAAAGTTCATTAAAGTTAGACAACGGCCACGCCCCCGTGCTAATGGTACCGCCCACGGCGCAAAATAAAAGACGAAAAATTTGTAAAAATCAGTTAGATTTCATTTATTCAAATGTTTGTTTCTGAAGTCACAATTTAGCACAAGTAAAATTGAAGAAAGGGAGAAAAAGGCAACTATCCATTGATAAAAACAAGAAAAATGAATGTCTGGTTTCCATTTTTCATTTGCATTTTATGGTCCGAAAATTGAATTGTGAAGCGTTACACGGACCTCGGATGACATGGCGGTGAGTAGGCTAAATTATCAGCAAAAGATTTTTTAAAAGTGAACTACTCATTTAAACGCAGATCTTATTTTTTTGCGATTTTCCAAAAGTCTATGGGGAAAAGCATGGCTTTTTGATCGAGGGAACCCATGTGCCGCTACCTTCTGAGTTGTCCTACAAAGTGACGTCATCACTCTATTTAAACATAGTACTGGCCGCGGCAATGGTCATATGTTAATGTATTGAGATTTAATTTGAGGATTTTATAATACGACCTTTATTTCAATAAATGGTCTTTTTGGGCTGGGGAGAAAATTACTTTAAAAAGCTGAAATTGAAATTCAGCCATTGCAAATAAAGCAAGCAACATAAACGAAAACACTCAGTTAATGACGTTTGCTCATTTAAAAAATATCAATAAAATCTCTGGTTATTGAACTCCTGAAACCTTGAGCTGTTTTATGTTTTATATAGCCCATAATATCTATAATATCTCAAAGGGGTTGCAGGGAAATTACTTAGCAGATGAGACAATCATATCTCCAAACAAATAAACATCACACTTTATATTTAACCTCAGGGAGAAATATTCAGCAAAATACCATCAGAATGTCCTCGGAGATCTGCGGCTGATGATAACGGCTGCTTCAGGGTACAACCTAATATTGTACGTGCTGTACGGTCACGAAGGATGATCCGAGTCAATCTCGTCCTCAATGGTGTAAGAACACATTTACACTGGCGATGCAGAGATCTGACGTCTACTCAGAGAGAGACTGCTGGCATCCGTACAGGAGGAGAGACGGGCCGAAACACCCAGAAGAACTGAACATCACGCTGACTCGTATTAGATAGGGTTGGGAATCTTCCTAAAAAGAGGGGCATAACATATATTGGATCAAAAATGCTGTATAATAATTGTTGGTGATTATAACAAACACACTTCTACTCCAAGCAATCATACTTATGGCATTCTGTTCCTCAGAATATCAAAAGGCACGTCCCAATGCCATTGGTGTACGTTAAATAGTGTGATTAGTGTGTTCACATGGACAATTACAAAAACCCACTTTAAATACCAGGATGATGCACTAAATTAACTGAAAGAAATATTGGACACTTCATGCACACAGCTTTCATCGAATAGAGGAGGAGTGGCTATCAGAGTCCAATGTTAAATGCAAAATAATTGCATAAAACTCATACACTAGACGATATAATTGAACTATAGAGAATTGAGGACATGTTGTTTTGACGTGGACTAGAAAACCACCCAAGCAAACAAATAGCAACAAGATAAAAACATTCAGATGAATGTTTGAAACCATGCTGCGAAAACGACTCATTTAGAAGTCATCATGATTGTATGCCAAAATAATGAGTTCATTATCATACAATCACTTATATTTACATATCATAATAATGTGATAACGACCAGCCCGATGAAAAACAGTGTGCCCTGCATTCGTATCATATTGAAATGCCAATCATATTGAAATGCCACTTACATACAGAAGTATAAGAGTCGGAGAGAGGATGTAAAAAAAGTGAACGTTTATTTTATATTTAAAAAGTGAATTGATCTCTTAAACCTAAATGATTCACGAATTTCAGCTCACTGACCTAGTTGCATACATTCGCACAGTTCAGCACGTGCGTTTATATTGTGGATTTCAGTGCACATGGACTGCTTTTATGATATATTATGTTGCTTTGGCTCCTCTTTGAGGTCTCTATTTGACTCTCCAGTCTCTTCATTGTATTTCAAGAGCAATATTATTATGCTTACAAGAGCAACCAGAATAATAATATAGCCTACTGTAGAAGTTCTCTTCATTTTTGGGTGAAATAATCCATGGCTTTAATAAACATCATTTCTACAACTTTGACTAGAACGCCTTTAATTAGAGGACTCATTCCACGGTGGAAGACATCAAGGAGTTTAATATCCCACAATCCTGTGCACCGCCGGTTACCTAAAAAATAATGATGGCGTCTAAAAGTTGGTCAGTTTCTGTTTAAATGTACGCTTTTAACCAAAGTTTTGAATGTCATTTCTAGCGAGGAATTAGTATTGTAGTAATTAGATAATCGCTTTGTTTTTGCCAAAGCTCTCTCTATTTTGTTGTAGATCATTTTTGTCATGAGGGACCTTCAAGTGCAAACGCTGCCTGCAAAGTCATCGCCTGATAAGTCAGCAAAAAACGAGGTAATCAGATTATATACTTTTTGATAATAGGGGGGATACTTTCAGGATTACAATGGTTTCATTTAAAACTTAGTAAATCTGTATTTGGGCATAAATAACACAATATTAAAGGACAACTCCGGCGCAAAACGAACCTTTGGTCTAATTACACATTGTTACCTAGTCAACCGTTATCTGAGATTTGTTTTCATGATTGCCGAATGTAAATAGTTTTATCTCTAAAAACAGTTTAGCCTATAACGCTATTATAACACTAGTATATAGGGCATAGAGTAATGACAAATAAAAATCGCTTGTTATTACCACTAAAAAGGCTCAAAATAGCCCCACACCAAAACAACAGCATAACAAGGGTCCCTACATTCAAACCGAAGCATTGAGAACTTTGTCAGTGTCCAAACAGTTTAATAAGAAGATGTTTTATACACACAGTAAATTTCGCGAATACAGGAAGAAGCCATCTTTGAAAAATAGTCTCTACCAGTCGATCTACGAACGCCGATCCAAGTGAGCTGAACTGTGCAGAATCTCATATGATCCGTTGTTTCCAGAAGAAACACAAACACAAACCGTTTACTTGTCTTCAATATGTACACGTAGCCTACTGTTCGCGCTCACCTTATCACCTTATTCACATCTCAACAGCGCACTTGGATCGGCGTTCGTAGATCGACTGGTAGAGACTAATTTTCAAAGATGGCTTCTTCCTGTATTCGCGAAATTTACTGTGTGTATAAAACATCTTCTTATTAAACTGTTTGGACACTGACAAAGTTCTCAATGCTTCGGTTTGAATGTAGGGACTCTTTTTATGCTGTGGGGCTATTTTGAGCCTTTTTAGTGGTAATAACAAGCGATTTTTATTTGTCATTACTCTATGCCCTATATACTAGCATTATACTAGCGTTATAGGCTAAACTGTTTTTTGAGATAAAACTATTTACATTCGGCAATCATGAAAACAAATCGCAGATAACGGTTGACTGGCAATGTGTAATTAGACCAAAGGTTCATTTTGCGCCGGAGTTGTCCTTAAGCGTTGCTTGATTAATGACTCGCGACACGAGTCACGTGTGCCACCCGCTGGTGCACGCGCAAAATAACAGCTCTCCACAACAATCTCCAATCACTGCTGCTAGAAACGATCCTACCCACGGGTAAAAATGCTTTCATTTCTTGGAAATTCCGCTGCTATTTTGCTTTAAAGAGGGAAATGCCAACAACATGGTTGTACAGTGCAATGCTTTCTTAGCTTGTATGTAGTGTTTATTACTGCTTATTCAGGGTAATGAAATTTTATCGCAGTTCAATGATCGCTGTTGTAAGTTTTCTAGCGATGTAGGAATCTAGAAATTAGGAGAGTAGGTTTTTTTTTGTACCTAATATGTCCGTTCATAATCTCTTCTCAGTCTCACTTAATGAGATGCTCGCTGCTAGGTAACTTAAGTTAAGGTTAACGGAGGGGAACTCCCACTGCCAACGAAAATATATTCAGGGCTGTGAAATTCTTAATAAATTAAAGTTGTTGTTTTTATAAATAATACCCGTCCTTGAAGAAATCCAAAAACAATCCGTTACATTTCTTTCCTATTATGGTACTTCGATTATGTTACTAAATACTTTTTTTATGAAGTAATTTGTAACTGTAATGGAATACATTTTTAAAGTAACCCAAGCCTGGAATTCGGACATACTTCTTTTGTCATACTTCATTTGTTTTTCGCCTAACGTTACTATATAGCAGGGAAGTATGTGATTTCCAATGCAGTGTTCTTCACACAGGTTGGTGTAGCCTACAGCCATGAACTTGACGGACAGCAGACAGTATACTCTCCTGTGATTGGTACAGGTGCGGTCTCACTCTCTCTCAAACAAAGAAGCTTTTCATTTCCTCTATGGATGTCACTTTCTCTTCGCTTCTCTGTTGTATCTTTCATTTCCAGCACGTAAACGCATGTACAAGCGCATGATTCTTCATTTCACCTCCCACATTCTCCACATGAAAGCTGCAAGGTGCATGAGAATTCATGTTTCTCTTTTGATTTTCTCCTATCATGGATAAAACCGTCGCTCGGCTTGGCTCTTCATGCCTCATTCTATGCCAAACGGCACATGGGAGAGGAACAGAGGATGGGTAGGGTGCTGAGAATGAGGGCTGAAGGATGAGTTGGTTTGCCAGTCTACCATTCAGGAGTTTCAGATACAGCAGAGGAAACTCTCCACGCTCCAATCCCATATTCATTCATCCCCTTGCCTCCAGGGCCACAGACACACTGCCAAATCCTTAATGAAACCAACACCGTCAAGAATCGACAAGGCTGGCAGAAGGACAGAGCAGCCATTTGGAGATTATTGAACCACTGTTCTCACCGTTTACATCAGTGACAAACACACACCTAAAGAAAAAGGCAATTCACATGCTGATTCACTGTTACACCGTTCAGGTGTGGGTCTGAAGTGCAAAAATATCTACTGCGTAAATATTAATATTGTTACTTATTGCTTTATTTTACAACAGCTCATGACAGACGCATCCAATGTCAATAAAGCAATAAACCCAGCGAAGCCGTGAATTTAGAACAGCTAGGGGGCGTTGTTAAACACGACTTCAAGAGGCTTATTGCTTTTATAAAACATATAATTTTTAGTCATAAAATAAACACCAGCAACAACAAAAAAATATAACCACTGATCTAGATTATAGGTCATTATAGGTCAGTGGTTTTAACATTAATTTTTCACATGCAGCAACAAAGCATCACAAACGGCGGTTGCGCAGTAACACTGATGTAATGCGCTCACAGGTGTGTGTTTGTTGAGTAATTTACAACGGCTTTGAATGCGACTCAACCAATCAGAATCAAGGACTGGAACTATCGGTTTTATGAATATTAATTTTATAATTAATTAAGCAGTGGAGCAGGGGAGCGCGGGGCACAACCTAACGGGGGGTTAAATGTAACACGGACCGTTTACATAGTTCGTCAGGATCAAGCCGGCCGTCTTTCCGCTATTTTTCCCTCGCTGCCAGAAGACGGTCTCACGCGAATTTGCGGAAAGTTTTGATTATATTTCGTGAAGATACTGGACAAAGAGTGTTATGACACCATGAAAGTAATTTTTTTCATCATAGGTTTTTTTCCGGTTTCTGAGTTGGGTATATACGTTTCCAAATCTAACTTTATATTTCCTTAATCACTGTCTTGTTGGCTCAAACATAGCACTGTTTTGAAACATGTCAGCAATTCCTAGCGACTGTTAGCTAGGTTTAAAATATGTAATACACAGCGGGGTTAGTTGTAACACAGTGTTACAACTAAGCCTCCAAGTGTACAATGATAATCAAATGAAAACGGAGCCACACAACTTTTCAGGTTTGAGTGTACATTTAACTTTGTTAGACTTTCACAAACAATGTTGGAATTTAAAATGTTTAAAATTTAGTGTACTATGAATGATAACTTGTTTATTTATTACAAATATGGCCTGTCATTTATGCAATAATCCCTTTAAATTTTTTATTTTAAGCTCATTTGTATTATTATGACTGTTATTATTATTAATTTTAATAATTGTACATGCAGCTGCCACACACAAATCTAATTTAATTGCAATTACAATATTTATAATTTTATTTATTATTATTTATTGCAAAACTGTGCAGCCCTTTTCTATGTCTCTATCCATGATATTGATCCATTATAGAAGGATGATTGGATGAGGGATGGATGTATGGATATCTGTCTATACAGATGCACAAATAATATCAAACTATACAAATAAAATAGTACTGAATTATGTGTGTTACACACAAGTGTTACAACTAACCCCTCTGTCTGTTACAATTAACCCCGCATATGGGGTAAGTTGTAACATTTGCACTTCTGTCACTTTCACTTTTAATTATTTTCCAACTGTACGAAAATGGTTGGTCCTAGAAAAAAACTTTAAGTGGTCATTTGTAGCAGAGATGTGTATGTTGCTTGTGTAAAAAAATATTAATCTAATTTAATTATTTTTTAATTAATTAGAGTCGAAACCAAAATGCGTTAGGTTGTGCCCCGCTCTCCCCTACATTTAATCACACATTATTGCTTAATAAATAAATATATAATATAAATATATAAACAAAATATTAAAAAATATTAAAGCAGGTTCTTTAAAGCTGACATATTATGCCCCTTTTCACAAGATGTAGCCTAATATAAAATGTGCCAGTGAAATTTCAGCTCAAAATACACCGCAGATCATTTATTATAGCTTGTAAAATTTGCCCTGCCGTTTTCGTGTGTATCCCTTTAAATGCAAATGAGCTGCTGCTCCTCAAGGCCGTTCCTTTACACAGGCTTCGGATACAATAACAAAACATGAATAATCTCACTCTCCCAACATCTCAGAAATAACCAGTTGCGGTGTGTAGCGAGAGACACACAGGAAGTGCAACTTTTAGACAGCACCTGGGGCCTCATGTATAAAACTTTGCGTAGATTTCATCCTTAAAGTGTGCGTACGTAAATAAGGCAGAATTTGCGTATGCACAAAGTTTTCAGATTTATAAAACCGTTCGTACGCCAGAACCTGTGCAGAATTCACTTTATAAATCCCAGTCAGCGGAAGAATGCGCGCACATTTCTATGCCCATTTTGTGCGTACGCAACGTTCATAGACCATTTCACAAGATGTAAACAACACTGGTCCAGAAGCACTTCCTGTTTCAGTTTTTTAACACTACATCAAAGCTGGGATAAAATACAACCAACAGAACATTTAACTTTATACTGAATCAAAAAGTTAAACAAACATCTTTAAGATGTTTTCTTTACATGTGAAATAAAGAAAACAGCTACAAACTGAAACAGGAAGTGCTTCTGGACCAGTGTTGTTTACATCTTTTGAAATGGTCTATTAGGGTTGGGTATCGAGAATCGAGTATCGATTGGAACCGGGACTAACTTTTTGTTTTTCCCGGAATCGTTAAATTTTTTTTTTAAATTTCGATTCCTAGTTTCGATATTCACAGTCCGCCGAGCTGAAGAAGAAACCGCTGAACAACACCAACGAAGAAGCGTCTACCAGAAGTGTTGGTATAACCGCGCGAGTCGAACATGAGTAGCTTACGTCAGCGGTCCAAAGTGTGGCTTTACTTTTCTAAAAATAACGAAATCTCGGCAAAATGCTAAATTTGTGACAAAAGGAATATTTGTGACAGAAGGAGTATTTCCTTCAGAAAGGATTATTTCCTTCAGAAAGACCGTTGGTTAGCATGGTCAGCTAAACCTTTTTGACCCTGCCTCTTAAAAGAATCGGAATCGAGAATCGTTAGGAACCGGAATCGAAACAAGGAATCGGAATCGGAATCAGAATCGTTCAAATTCAAACGATACCCAACCCTATGGTCTATACATCAGGCCCCTGGACTTTTCTGATTGGTAAGTGGATACATTTATGTAGTTGTTGTGGAGTTGCATTGATTCATCTGTCTCTGGGGGATTACCTTTCTCTCTTGTCTCATCTGAGGCTGGGACTTTAAATAGTGTTCAGTGCTCGGCTGTGCAGCAACAGCAGAACAGTTTGCATGCTTTGCTTGAACTTTTGCCATTGCCTTAGAAATGTTACACTGTTGTCGATTGGGAAAACCAAATGGCGGCAGCAATGCAAGTTTAAGAGGAGCGCCCCCGACAAATCTTACGACATGCTTTACGGCAACGTCGTCACACACATCAACAACAACATGAGGCACGAAGACATTTGCATGCATTACTCGACGATGGAAAAAGCAAAGAAAACGTGGTCAGAAGAGGAAAAGATAATCTGGAAAAGGAAAAGATAATCTGGCCGCATGAGGAACCAGACAAGAGTCCCACTCGGTTTCAGTTTCACTCGTTGGCGCGAGCTAAAAATCAGCACTGGATGCAACAGTGATGCTGACCTGGTGATCTTTTTCATTGACTAGTAAGTAAATATTTCTAAGTTTGTGTGCATTTTACTGGAATGAATAGTGAGAGTCCGCAACGGTGATAGATTGAGGAGCGTGTCCGAGTGAAGACACATAGGAGGACCAGACGTCCCGAAATCTGCTGTCCCGAATCCGGCCCTAATTGTCCCGAAAATGATACTAAAGCAAATTCTTGAGTAGTTATTGTCTAATAAAATATTAAAAACGGTCCGTGGAGGTCGAGTCGGCCCCCGCCGGCGGCTCATTGGCTATAGCATCTTTTCGGTTTCTTTTTTTGAAGTTCTACAAAGATATAGGCGCGATTTTAGAAATACATTGATAACCAAACTTTCTTTAATTCGTTTCATTGACATGGCTGGTATACCAGAACCTCAACAAGCCGTTTTTAGTGGCAGACTAAAGACTAATGACAGACTGTTGATCTTTGAAAAAAATGTTTGGTTCAGGTTTGAAATTCATTATCTTTAATTATAGGTTATGTAGTCTAATATTATAGTAGGTCTACCCATAAACACCCCCTAGATCTCTTATTTAAAGCACACTATGCAAGATTTGTACCTTGATATAACAGCTTCAGAGGGGTATCCGGCCGTGAGTGCAAAGACGCTCTGTGTGAGTGGTATTTACCACAGTGAAGTTAAATACAAGTACTCCACAGTGACTCTAGGGGGCACTGTTTGACAAAAACAGAATTCCTGCATAGTGTGCCTTTAAATGTATTGTTATAACTACAATTAGAGACATTTTGTAAAACGCAATAAAATCAAGAATCTGTTATTTGTTCATTCTCTCTCGAATTTATTTAACTGACAAAAGTACAAAGAAAATATTCCCAATGTTTTAAAATGAACAACTTAATTGTATTTTGTAATGGAAGATTGCAGCATTTATAATGAATGATTTTTGTATTTTAGCACAACTGATATACCGCATTGACCAATCAGCATTCAGAACTGTTTCTATACGTTTTATATTCAGTAAAATCACCAGCCGAATCTCTGTAGTCTGTAGTTCCCTGTATGTCAACCAGAGACATTGATAAAAGTTACAGTATTTTAAAGAGCTGAGGGGTCACTCGACAGAAACTTCAGTCACACGCTGGGCAGCATTTTGCTCACAGTCTAGATTTCATCCTCACTAGCAGATGTTCCCCTGCAGAAACCGAGAGAGCGTATGCTAGATCGTCAAGGGGCCTGGATGGAGATGGGTCGTGCCAGCTTTAAATGAGTGCTGTATATGCATTATTAAAGAGCAGAGAGCCCAGATATGAGAGCGCAGCATGCAGGCTCACTGCCAAACCTGCCCACACGCACAGATACAACAGCACTGCTGAAATCAATCAGGACCTGAGAAACAACACACAACATGACGTTAGATCAATGATCCGTTCACCAATAACACAATTAAATGGGTTTAATAAATGCTGTAAGTATGAGTGAATCATAATTATGATTGCTGACTATTGGACCAGATAATTTTACATTAACTGAGATCATGCTCTGCATTAGTTCTCACTAGAAACCTCTTATTGTAAATGATTCAGCACTGCATCCTAAACGGCCTACTATCAAATATTCATAACTGTTTGTGGTATTTATGAATGGTGCAGTCAAGTGCTCATGGGAAGTTCATATTTATGATTTGGGAAGTCATAATTCTCACGCAATTGAACCAATTCTCACCCTCTCACGCCACACCCCCGATTTCTCACGCTAAAGTGTCAAGCCAGTCGGCAAAATACCTGAAAGATAAGTTTATCTATAAATCCACCAGTTGAGCCACTCGTGATCGACTAGTTTTAGCTAAAATATCCTCTAATCTAGTTTAGAGCGATCGTGCACGCAAGACAGATCATGTTGAGCTCCTAACGGCGCGGACGCAAAACCAGGACTGGAGTCAAAGCACATTCCTCTCTGCACTCTAAGCGTTCTGTTATCACTCCGATTTCGTCCACTACGGGTTTTCCAGTCTCACTCACAGGAAAAACACTGCTCTGTGTTCAATCGATTCGATTTTAAAACATAATCTTATGTTTTACTGACTGCTCCCCCGACAAAAATACTTTTGTCCTTATTTCTACCCTATTTAAACCCTTGAGCTTTTATTTAGGAGAAAACACCAGATAGCCTAACCATGCTGATCGCGTGAGCAAAGTGCACACGTTTCTCTAAAACACCCAGAACAAACAGAAAGCTTATTCTTAAAGTCTTGTGCTGTTTTATGAAGGCAAAAGCCATATCATGGTTTAGTTTTTTAGTTCATTGGCAAAATCTAACGCTAGAGACTTTCATGTTAGTTTATAATTGTATATCTCATATGTTCGGCAAAAGGCGGATTCGAACTCGGGTCTGAGCGCAAAAACTCTGTCATGAACTACACGTTCTACCATTGCCTTTTAAAGACAGACACTAAAGACGGCTTGCTTTAGTGCAAATAGTTTATTTAATTTAGTGCAATTTTGTCAGACCAATACCCCCTCCCTGTCACTTCCGTTGGTGTATCTTCTCTTATTTAAAGGTGTAAGCGTCACTTCTTGTTGACGTTCGAAGTGTTGTCAAACAAAACGGAGGCTAGCTAGACCCTCCCTCCTCCTCATCATCCCAATGCAGAAACATTACCAGAAAAACATGATACGATACACTTGAGGTTATAACTGTAGCTCCCATAAAAGGACGCAATAATAGCAAGATAACGTTAGCTTCGAATTTCCCAGTTAGCATAAACAATGGCTCCCTCGTAAACAAATTTAGTCAAAGTTGTCCTTGAGATTTCACAGAGCAAAACTGCGCAAAGCTTCTGTGTTGTACGTCCAATAGTGAGCCTACGTGTGACGTACAAGCCTATGTGAAATCTCCAGGCCCACAGAGAAGGAAATGAATATAAAGTCGTTATATTTGTTTGTTTGTTTGCGCACAAAAAGTATTCTCGTCGCTTGATAAACTTGAGGTTGAGCACTTGGACTATTTGAACGATGTCTTTAAAGGGTTAGTTCACCCAAAAATGAAAATGCTGTCAGTATTTACTCGCCCTCAAGTTGTTCCAAACCTATATGTGTTTATTTGTTCTGCTGAACACAAAGGAAGATATTTGGAAGAATGTTTTAATCAAACAGATCTCAATCCCCATTGACTACCATAGTATGTATTTTTTCCTACTATGGTAGTCAATGGGGACTGAGATCTGTTTGATTACAACAGTCTATCCCTTTAACTTTTCTGGGCTGGCAAGTTTCTATCCCTTTTAGAAGCCTATGTGGAGTGATCCAGCTCTCAGATTTCAGCAAAAATGTCTTAATCTGTGTCCTGAAGATGAACGAAAGTCTTGATGGCGAGTGATTATTGACAGAGTTTACATTTTGGGGTGAACTATCCCTTTAAGTGATTTACGGCAACATTTATCACAGCAGTTAATTCAATCTTTAAGGTATATAAAGGTGATGTAATGGGCATGCAACACTGAGAAATATTATCTAAATAAACATGTCAAATGGAAGATCAATCTTTGAGTTTTGCCAACAGACTCTGAAAGTTGCTTATAATATCAGAAGAGAAATGAAGCTGTGAAGTGGGACTAATATATGGGCAGCAGCAATGCTGAGGTCAGACGGCCACTCTCTGACAGCGCCCGAGATGACCAAGATGAATCTGCCTCCCGCTTCCAACAACTAATGATAATGTCAAACCCCTTACAGAGGGACAGGCGTGATTTACTGAAGAGAAACACCAGAATAATGTCTCGAATTCTTCCGGGAACTTCTGGACCGTACCGAGGATGGGAGGAAACAGGCTTTGCCACTAATTAGTTTCCCTCTCTCTCGTTCTCACTTAGTTCCAGTTCATTTCCTCGCTCTCTCTCTCTCTCTCTCTCTCTCTGCTTACAGTAAAACACAAACACCCTCAGAGATTAAATTCAGGAGTTAAATAGCTCTCTTTCAAAATGAAGGCGACTGTCTTCGGGTGGTGATTGAAGCAACCGTTTTTAGTACATACATATTAATGTATATTAATACAGGCTATTATTTTATGATAATGCAGGGGTCTAAATAGCGCTGAACCTGCATTAATGACACAGACGTTGTTTTAAAAAATTAAATCTATTGGTACCAGACATTATATTGCCCAATTTTTTGGAGGTCATAAAACATTTTTAGGGCTCGTTAACCCACAGTAATAATCGATTCAAGTGGCTAGTAGGCTTACATCCACTTCAGTTCACATTACAGTCCTCAGCTGAATCATCAATAGCGATCTTGAAAAGGCGAATTACATTTAATTAAGGATTTTTTTAAATCGAGTATTTTGATCAAAAATGGTTACTGTTTTTGATGTCACAGCTCCAAGTGTAGGGTTTCGCAACTCTTGCCCTCAACCTCTACTATTTTAATACCAACCCTGATCAAACTCGCCTGTAACTTAGCAATCCTGAACACCTTGATAAGCTTGTTTGAGTGTTTTTGATTAAGGCTGAAGCTGAATTCTGCAGGAAAGTGAAGTAGTGAACTTTGAGAGTCAGAGTTGAGAACATCTTGTGATGTTCATTCACCATCGGTACCATTGGGTCTCATTCATGAAACAGAACGAGCAGAACGAGCAGAACGAATTTGTGTGTAAATAGTGTGTAAAGTTCTGGCGTAAATTTTCGGATTCATTAAAATGTTCGTATTTTCCAAATGTTAGTTGGTACGCAAGAAATCTACACCTGCTCCCAGCCACGCGTAAATGGTGCGCTTAACATCCGAGCATTTTGCTCATTAATAAGGCTGCATTAATTTGCCTTAATTCGTGTATATATTTAAACAGCATTTTGAAAAAAAAAAAAATTATATATAGTAATTACATACGTTTTTTCTTTTTTTGTTATGAGAGCCAGTAAAAGCAGATCTGTAGATCTGTCGGTCCTTCTCCAGTTTGAATGCGATTTTTCCGAAGTGAACTAATTCGTTTTTTGCTGTCGAACCATTTTCTTCTCACTTCTGGGACTGTTCGATTAACAGATGAAACTCCATTAACTGCATCTGTAATATGCTGCCAAGCTTCCTTTTTTTAGGACCTGATAGGCCACATGTACGCTTGAAAATAAAATGTGGCGTTTTGAATGAACTTCTGATAATAAAACGTCAATTTCTGCATCCGATAAATCTTTCTTTTTCATTCGCATTCATGTTATTATATGCCTATATATAGATGTCAGTCGGATATAATGGGCGGGATTTATGGTAATTGAGAATGAACGTGCACGCGCATCCCATTTAATGAATTGGTTGGAATTCATTAACACACAAACATTTCACTATCACATCTGACGTTTACGAAGTATTTGTGAATCAGGAGAAGAGTTATCGGGAAGGTCTCTTTACGCGCAAATCACTCTCATTTTTACTCGTATATTTACGAATGTTTCATGAATGAGACCCATTGTGTGTGTAGTGATTGGTCACATGACAGAAATCAAACTGATGCTTCCTCATCTCCTTGCTTTTCTGTCTTTCAATCTTTCACAGAAAAGAAATCAATTTTTGAAAAAGAAATCAATTTTCTTTTTGATTTCTTTTACTCCGTGGCGTAAACGAGCGTCCACTGTCAATCAGGTAATCAATTGTGCATTTAGTTTTCAATCCAGAGACTTTGCAATATGTAGTTACTAGCAGCATTAAAAATCTATAAGAAAGCAAAGAAAGACTGCTGCACTGTAAAAAAATATTTTCATGATTTGTAATCACAACATTTTTTCTTTTGCCAAATCAACTTAAATAATTGATGTAGTTCATATAACATAATATTTTGAGTTTCTGATGCTTAAATCAATCTCCTTCATTGTATTAACTCACTTTTTCCAGTTCAATGAACTTAAAATCAAGGCAACCAGGTTACTTCATTTTTTAAGTTAAACCAACAATATTTTTTTACAGTGTGTCAGTATAGTCACTGAAACTGTCAATCACAGTTCAACGCGAGGTACACACAGCTTCTCTCTTCTGAAAACTCCCGTTAAAATCAACGAAGCTGTGATGAATCTCTTATTGACATCCTATTTACACTTTGTGGATTATAATGAAAGGATTCGTGAGCATAAACCCTGCCGTTTCAAGTGGATTCTGAACAAACTTGAGCACATCTGATGGCCATTGCATTCACATGCTCAACATAGATCTGTGATTGGCTACAAAGCTCAACGCTGCAAAAACACGTTATAAATACAAACTTTTGACACTTTTCACGGTGACACAAATACTCAGCGTTTTAAAACAGCCAGCTATCAGCGGGTATCAGTACTGCACAGCGGCAGGGGTCGTCACATTATATGATCAGATAAATCTTTGAAAGGACAACAATTTATTTTGACGGCCGGCAACATATTTTCAGTGCAGGAAAAACCCTGTTATAGATCAGTTTTTCCATCATGTTTCAAATCAACATGCTCCTTTTCAGCTTCACAACTCGTGTATCGTCAAGAATTCAGTTTCCCATACATCTTTGCTTGGTCTCTGACTCCACTTGAAGAGCACAGTAGAAAGATCGGAGAGCTGACATATTCCATATTTCACGTCCTTAAAGGAGTAGTTCACTTTTTAAAAAAAACTTTTGCTGATAATTTACTCACCCCCATGTCATCCAAGATGTCCACGTTTTTCTTTCTTCAGTCGAAAAGAAATTAATGTTTTTGATGAAAACATTCCAGGATTTTCTCCATATAATGGACTTCAATGGGAACCAAACGGTTCAAGGTCCAAAAGACAGTTTCAGTGCAAACTGTTCAAAGGGCTTTAAACGACACCAGACGATGAATAAGGGTCTTATCTAGCGAAACAATCGCTCATTTAATAAATAAATAATAAAAAAATAAGTTTTATAAGCACAAATGGTCACCTTGCTCTGTTCTGTGATGCGCGTTCGTGACTCTGTTCAAACTCATTCATCAAAACGAACAAATCTTTTTTCGAGTCATTTCATTCATTCAACGAACGAACTGAACGAAATGACTCGAAAAAAGATTTGTTCCATTGCAGTGTTCCAGTTATAGTCCTATTAGCCTCCTGTGTGTGAACTATAAAATATTAACATCTATTTTAGCCAATAGAATACAAATATACATTAAGAAACTAGTAAAACCAGACTGGGTTCATTTCAGGTCGCCAAGGGAAAAATAACATAAGGAGAGTATTAAATTTGAAGTCACTCATGGAAAAAGATACTCAAACGTCAATGCTTCTCAGCTTAGATGTAGACTGGCAGTTTTTAGAACAAACATTAATTGAGATGGGCTTCAGTGAAAAATGTATCTCTTGGTTTTGGCTGTTATATAAGAAACCCAAATCAAAAATTAGAGTTAACGGGCATTGCTCTGTAACTGAATGGAAACAGAGATTAAAACAGATTTATATGATGGAAAAAAATGACGGCATCATTACAATTGAAAACTGACCTCTTTAATCAGAGGTGGGATATGGTTAAAGAGTATTTAAATTTATAATTATATTTGTATGTATATGTATGCTATTTCCTTTTTTTAAAATTATTATTATTATTTTTTTTTTTTTGTGTACATGTTTGTAAGTGTATATATAAGTATGGGTATATATGTTTATATGTGTATGTATATTTTTATTTAAATCCTTTATATGGCATAATGGTATAATATAGTATTGGTTGAGATCTGAATATTCATAAGTGCAGCAATATGTAAGTATATCTATATGCAGGATGTGTATGCTGTATATGTATATTTTATTTCCTTCTTTGTTGTTCTATTACCTCCCCCAGATAATGTATTGTCGTTATGTTTTGTGAAAAGTTAAAATAAACAAAAAAATTCAAAAAAGAAAAAAAGATTAGTTCATTTTGATGACCGAGTTTGAACAGGAGAGTGGGGTGAGTAAATTATCAGAAAAAGTTTTTTTTTTAAAGTGAACTACTCCTTTAAAGGATCAGGTGTTTGGAGGAGGGTGATTAAAACAACAAAAACAAAAAGATTTGTGATTTTAATATAATTTGAAATAATGTGCACTGATGAATGTTACAAAATAAGACCAGGGATGTATTAAAGTAAATAGATTTTTGTAAATAAATTTTGCATTGATGTTGAGTTCAGTGAGAGCTGACTCCAGCAGAGACACACTTCAACAATAAATATTAGACAGGTTTTTTTCCCCCTCACCAGAGAAATGTGCTGTGAAAGAAAATGAAGCATGGTGAAAACCTTCCCAGTGCGTTCAGCTCCGGTTCGTGTGAAACTTGTGATAGAGCAGGTTAATATGAGCTGCTACTGCAGCCTGGCAGATTAATATAAATCTAGCCAAGATGGGTCAACGGTGCCAATTTTTATGTTCACAATGCAAACAAGGTTATAGTGAAATATGAAAAATTGCTCCTTTGAGTCTGCGGAGGCTTGTTTTGTATATACATTATAGGGAAAAAAACATTTTCATTTTGTTTGAATGGTGGGCTTCTGTTAGCATTTGGCTGCGACACTCCTGCCCTCGAGCTTTTCAATTCACCGCTGTAATAGTATTTCCTGCCTTCGGAGGCAAACGCACTGGTACTATTAGTTGAGTCACTGACATTTACCTCACAGCAACCATTTTAAGGGAAACAAATGCTGATTTTAATAATTCAAGGCTAATATTCTTGACATAAAGCTTTTTTTCCCTACCATATAGACATATTTTGACCTGCAAAAACATGTTTAGTATGAAACATTTTGGGGTTGAGCTTTATTTTTAAGGAATCAGTGCAATTGTGCATTTAATTAATATTAACTACATGTGTTTGCTATAGGGTTTCAGGGTATACGATTAGGGTTTGGTTGCATGTAATTATGCACAGTTTATAGTAATGACTGAAGTAACTAAATGTAACGTAACAAAGACACTGCAAAATAAAGTGTTTATTTACAGTTTATTTTAAGGTGTCTTTGTTACACTATAATTATACATTTAAATACTGAGTAATATTAAGTAACTAAATGTACTTACTATAGGGTTAGGATTAGGATTTGGTTGAGGGTTAGTTGCATGTAATTATGCATAATTTACTGTTATTACTAAAGGTAACTAGTACATGTAACATATGCATCATGGACACAGTAAAATAAAGGAAAATAACAACATGAAACAAAGCTGTTTCATTGTGCACAATAACATGCATTAAGAAGCTCAGTGAGTTACGATTTCATGTTGACAAACAAGACTTGAAATGATTATTGTAGTTTGACCAATTTACTCATTTATTTTAAATGAGGAAAGGAAGGAAAGAAAGGAAGGAAGAAATGAAGCAGAAAGAAGGAAGGAAGAAAGGAAGGAAAGAAGGAAGGAAAGAAAGGAAGGAAAGAAAGGAAGAAATGAAGGAAAGAAGAAAAAAGGAAGAAATTAAAAAAAGAAGGAAGGATGGAAAAGGAAGGAAGGAATGAAAGAAGAAAGAAAGGAAGGAAGGAAGGAAGGAAGAAAAGAAGGAAAGAAGAAAGGAAGGAAAGAAAGGAATGAAGGAAAAAATGAAGGAAAGAAGAAAAAAA